>WOVY01014138.1:0-17837 GCA_013436015.1 Rhipicephalus annulatus | reverse complement strand
TCCACTGGAATATTGCACTTCTTTTGTACCAGTTAGATAGTCCGGTATCCATGATTACGACAGAGAAGATGCTCAACATCTAGCGAGCAATTTCACTTCTGGTAAAGAACCTGCTTGTGGCAGGGATCGTAGAATTGCTTTGAGAGCCGCAAAGATTATTGGCAAAATGACTTGCTCGCTCTTCCGGCTGTCTCCGCCGAGATCGCATTTCTCGAAGAAGTTTTACTCAGCAAGCTGCTGTGACCCTTCTCTTTGGTAGTCAGTGGCTCTTTGGCTGTGTCTGGCCTGGTAGAAAGTTCCACTTCAGCATGTCCTGGGCCCGGACTTCTTTCCCAACGCGATGTTTTGGTGCTAAGCGCTTCAATACTTCCGAAGTAAGAGTCGTGGCGCCACTGTTTTGCACTTCTTGTGTGCCGCAGGAACATCTTCGACTATATCCGCATTGGGTGCTGGACCTTTTTGTATCTCATGGTACCCTTTACAATTCTCTCTCTTTGTGCCGCTGATGCCAAACGGTTTCGAGAGCAGCCCTGAGAACGACGCCGGATGTGGTCCAGCACAGTTTGCACACTTAGGTTGACGCTTCGAGGTGCATTCTTTGTAATCATGTGCGCCCGCACATACCTTGCATCTCTTGGTTCCCCTGCAAGTCTTAGCCTTATGCCCATATCTCTGGCAGTTGTAACACCTTACCGCCGCTCAATGTATTCCTCGACAGTGTGAACCGTAAAGCCGAGAGCAACTCTTTTTGGCAATGGCATGTCATGTCTAAACTGGAGTATTACATTTCGTATGGGCTGCATTGTGACACTTCCATCTTCATTTCTTACCCATCTCTTTTGTCGTGTGACCGAGATTACTCCAGCATCTTTAAGATAATCCAGTAGGTCATAATCACTGTATTCGAGTGGAACATCTCTTATCTTTGCTATTGTCTTCATGTAAGGCTGAGGTATCATCACTGTACAGGCAATCCAGCCAGACTCTTGATCAACAGTAACTTGTTTGCCGAGTACAAAGACCGTACTCCAACACAAAAACTTCCGTCTCTGTTGATTCTTGATGATGTCACTTTCTCATTGATAGCAGAGATTATCTCAGACGCTATGCGATTGGGATTCACCTTCCAGAAGGAGGTCCTCGGCAGCGATTGGTCTGAATACCACCGGTATCTTCGTAGCTCTGTTCTTGTGATGGGTGACCACCGTGTAAGCTCCCTCGTCTTCCTTGGGTGCTTCTGTATCCATCTGTGTCATGTCATTAAGGGAGTACGTCGATGTAGCGTCATCGTTGTCAACCTCTTCTCCTCTGTACGCCTCTTCTTGCACTGCGAGGCCTCGCTGCTCTCTGTAGGGGACGTCGATATTGTTGCTGAGCCTGCAGCAACTTGAAGTCGAGCGGGATGGATAAATGGTGCTCCTCTTGGTGCTAGCGGCACCTCGTTGTCCCCCATACCCGGGCTTTGCCAGGTATGAGGCACGGGCCCGCTAAGGGGCAACTCTGATCGCGATGCGTAGTGAAACTCCGACTCACCGATGTTTAGCTGCCACTCTGGAGACAGTCCACCCACCGCACACACTGTAAAAAGATCCTGAACTCAATATAATAACTGAATTAAGAGAGCGAAATGAAGCTACGGGCTTCTTCCATTCACTTCTTCCCGCTTTAATAGTGATTTGCTGAAGTCACAGCCGCTGCGCCATTCGAAGCTCGCGTACCTGTACCGTAAGCACGTGCAGTCGGTTGAGGTGGTTGAAGTGGGAACTGGCCGTTGGCTTCAAAGTCGACGTCCTGGCTATAGTTCGATATAAACCTTGGCGGCGATTCCTCCTGGACAGCTGTTCCGTCATAAGGAGTGCGCTTCCAGGACGGCTGTCCAGGTGGTTTGTTAAACCACCCGTATACAAATACAAAAAAAACGGCAGGAAAAGGAAGATGAAAGTTGCATGAACCTCATTGGCTGATTGTATTCATACAGCCTGTCAGACAGTGGAAAAGGTCCCACGAAACGTGTGCTGCCGATGTCGATCGTGGTGACGTAGTGCTTTGTTTGACGCCGGAGGGGAACATGACAGTAGAGCATTTTAGTCTCTCCGGCGCACCGCTATACGGAAAAAAAAGTTTTGCGGATACCGGTTTACCGGGACTGAACTGCGCATGCGCGTGCCTTACGGGCGTTTACCGGACAATCTCAAACGCCCAAAACGCCCGACATGCTTCCAAGGTAGCCATTACCGGCTTCCCTTTGAGCCGAGTCAAGTCGAGCCAAACAAGAACGTAAAATAACAAAATAGCTACTTCGAGGCCCGCTACCAGCATGAAACCGCGGACATGCTACTCGCCTTCTCACGATAAAATTATACTCGAAGAAGTTCATGCGCTGAACCCTTTCGAGAATGCTTCGCGGTGGCACACAATCACTGAAAGAGTGTCAATGCTACTGCGGCGGACACTCGTGATGCCGATTCTGATGGCGATCACCGTGATGCTGATGTTTTCTTCAAAGTTAGGTTTAAATCATAGCGCAAGTAAAAAAAAAAGCTAAAGTTCCGTTTTGTAACGAAAAATTTATTGGCATTGTCCAATTTTTTTCTTTTTCAGATTTAGTCAGTAATCGCGAAGGCTTTCTATTTTGCGCATACGCAGATGCGGTGGCCACGGCCGCGAAGGTGTACGCTAAACCGGTATACGCTACCCGGTAACGCTACCGAAGGTATACGCTAAACCGGTATACGCTACCCGGCAACCCGGTATACGCTAAAACGTACTGGAGTGCCGGACAGACTAAAATCCTCTAGTAACCTTTAGCATGGTACACTTGTCCATAGGGCCTGGCACGGATTAGAAGATACCAGCGTTTCCCGCAACAGCGTTGCTTTCATCGACATGAACTGCAATATCATATTATGAGCTACACTCTTGGTGATGAATATTGCTGCGAATTTATTGCAAACGTGGCATAGTTTCCATAAATGACATTAAAAACGACTTCGTCGTCCAATTCGTTATTACCTGGCTCGGGCATCTGGTACACGACTGCAGACCTGCAGGTCGCGCTGTTGAATCTCGGTGTTAGTGGCCACAGTTTTGATGCGCGAAAAAATGCTCGAGACCCGTCTACTTAGGTTTAGGTGCATGCAAAAGCAACCCAGGTGGTCGAAATTTTCGGAGCTCTCCACTACGGTGTCTCTCGTAATTGTATCGCAGTTTCGGAACTTTCAAACCCGGCAGTTGTTATTGCGTGGGCATCAACCAAGTCGACTGAGAATAAGAAAACTGCCGTTTTATAGGACCGTGCAGAAGGAAGCGTTTGTTTGCCAATGCATCAAACACCTTGCGAGTTTTCGTTCGTTGCATTCGGCGTCAGCTTTGAGTGAAAGTAACGCAAAAGTGAACTGTGGCAACGGGGACAGTCTAACCGAAAGAATGCCTGGACTCAGAAGATTCTGTTCCGAGATTTCGTAAACATATACAGTCTCATTAAATGAAAAAAAAGTAATTGTATGCAGCCCTGTATAAATCCCTTCTGTGCTAGAGATACGAAGGCTCCGCTTGAACGGTGTCGCACGCTTTTAAGAACTGTCGACGCCAGACCGCAGCGTCGCACTTGCATGTCACGTGCAGCGGGTCGTAAAAAATATGGCGGTTACACTTCTACAATTGTAATTTTGGTCGCCGCGATATTCTTCTCCCAGAATGGTTGCGACGGCGCGTGAAAAGGGAACGAAAGCAGGTCGCGCAGTAACTTTTCAAGTCTCAATTTTTTTTTCTCCGTGGGCACGTGCTGGACATTAATGTATGCGCACGCGTGTGCTGCTTACCGAAACGTAAACCGCCATAACGACTTCGAAACGCTTCCCGAAAACCAACGTGCGACTAGTGTGCACAATTTTCCTAGACTTCAACTCTGCCTTTCTCGCGTGCACTGTACTGGTGGATAGCGGATCTCCCTACTCCGTTTCGTGAAATAGAGTGCAGCTCTGTTGAGGTTAGTGACACTCGACGAGGTGTTCTTTTCGTTTTTTTTTTCGAAATGGGTTGAATTTGCAACCGAAACCAGCTATATAAATCTGTATTGGCATACACATACTCTCAACTTTTTTTTCTAAAGCAGTAATAAATCACTAATTACTATCAATATTTTGTTATCATTTTATAGACGAAAGTTGAGAGTATGTATGTGCCAACAGAGCCTTACTTGAGCTAGTTTCGCTTTTGAATTTAACCCATTTTGAAACAAAACGCTCCTAACTCACTGTCCTAACTGCATGAAAGCGAGGTGTTAGCCACTGAGCCACCCCGGAGCACACTCTCCTAACTGCACTCGCAGGTAGAAATGGTTCAGCGGTCTGGCTTGCAAATACGGATTCCCCTTGAAACAACTAATAGACAACCGACCGGGATGAAGTCACGAGGCTATCAATAGAAAGGCTATCTATACAAATACGCAGGTGAAATGGTTGAGAGAGAGAAAAAAACAACATTTATTTACGTACCCGGCGTGCGGGAAGTCACCGGCCACGCAGGGCGCGGGTATTCCCTATCTGAAGAATATATGGCTAATAGAGTCCTATAGTCCCAGGGCCTATAGATCTTGAGGACGTTGTGCTCCGGCTAGGCGTTGGATACTCGGGCTCCTCCGCTGCCGTTGTCCTGCGCGTCGGCTCCCTTTCTCCTCTGCTTTGCCAGGGCCTCCTCAAGCCGCTGGCGGGGAGAGTTTAATCAAATTGTTGAGGCATGTGCACTGTACGATGTCATTGCACGTTGCAGAACGGCGGATGGTCGAAATTTCTGGAGCCTTCCGTTACGGAGTCTGTCATAATCATATCGTAGTCTTGGAACTTTAACACCCAATAATAATAATAATAATAATAATAATAATAATAATAATAATAATAATAATAATAATAATAATAATAATAATAATAATAATAATAATAATAATAATAATGTTCTTGATAATATTATTATTATTAGTTGAACCAATATTCGTTCTGGTGCGGGGATCGAGCCAGGAACCAATGCCTTTCTTGGGTTGTCACTCTACCAACTGAACCAATGGGGATGCTAGCTCGATTCATCGTCGCTTCGTCAGCCGTGGGCCGAGCTCGGTGTTGTAGGCAGTGTTGCGAAACCCCTTAAATATGGGAAAGCTGCGGTGCTTCCTATCATGGAAACTCTTCAAAGTGTCGTAAGAGTGGGCCTGTTGGCGATGATACACGTTTTAACCCGTAGCGCACGAAAAAAGAAAGAAAAAGAAGGACAAAGCAAAAGCCGTCGTTTCTTGCTTTTTTTCGCGTTCTATAGGGGTGAAGCAACTGAACTCCGCACGTTAGCCTTCCATCCGTAAGCCGCCACTCGGCGTCTACAGTAGATGTGGAAAATCGAAACATCATTGAACAACAAAAAAAAGGCTGTCGAAAAGGCCATTTACCTGAACAAACAAAATGCCACAACACTGGAAAAACACCACCCGCCAATCAAAGCATATGAGAGGGTAAAAAAAGGTTAATGGGAACAAAATAAAAGGCGGTTAATCGGAACAAAATAGAAGGCCACGATTGATGATGCGATTCACACTGCTTTGTCGCCATCATTTACATTCGTAAGTATGCGTCGACAATTTTTTCTTCTTGTGGGGCCTTGCGCAGTTCAACGTGCAATGAACTGCGTTGACGGGACGGCTTTATGCTCTACGATAGTAGAGTACTCAGTACTCTATAAATAGGTAACTATTTTTAGTAAAGGCAAAGCTTCTTCAAGCACTGGAAAACTTTGTTAGGTGCAGAAGGCTTTTGTAGTGTAAGAGAGGTTAATTGATTGATTGATTTACTGATTGATATGTGGGGTTTAACGTCCCAAAACGACCATATGATTATGAGAGATGCCTTATAGTGGAGGGCTCCAGGAATTTCGACCATGGACCTACAGCATTTTCGGCTCCATCCAAAATTGCAGCCGCCGCGGCGGGGATTCGATCTCGTGACCTGCGGGTCAGCAGCCACTATAGGTCACCGCGCCGGGGCGAGAGAGGGTTAATACATTCGCCTTAGGAGAAGACGGCATTGACCTTTAAGCCGTCCCACACGACTTCGTAAGGTACACTTTTTTTTCCCACATTCTTGTAACAGTTGAAGCTGACCGCTTGGGTCCGCCTAAGCTGATTGTGAAGCGCGTGGAGTTACGTACATTTTTATAACCCAGTTTGCGTGTACCCTTCACAATGTTGCACGGTTGTACGAAACGGAGCGCGTGGAAGAGCGTGCGTTGACAGTCTTTCGAGTCGGTTTTAATTAACTGTTGTCGCTTGTGAAATAATCCGCTTTGGGGTCGTTAGCGAAGTGACGTCGTCGACTTCGTATACTTCACCTTCTCCCGTTTCGCTGTATACAATGTTTCTAGCTCCGCAAAGGGCATATGTGTTGCACGTGCTTCGTATAAAGCGAAGCGAAGCGACGTGGAACCTATTTTACGCGCAACTAAATTCACACGGCTTACAGGGCCTTATGGGTCGTTTTTCTGCGTGGGCGCATTGCGTTCAGTCTGCGCCGCCCCATGAGGCAGCGCCGCGTTGTTAATTTTTTTTTGTTTGTGGGTGACACCAATGCGTCTTTTTAGACGTTCTATCGTTGTGTTACACTTCATTTTGTTCATATGCGTATTATCGACGTATATGTTTCCGCGTGGGTGTAAGGGGGGAGTATGTATGTATGTATGTATGTATGTATGTATGTATGTATGTATGTATGTATGTATGTATGTATGTATGTATGTATGTATGTATGTATGTATGTATGTATGTATGTATGTATGTATGTATGTATGTATGTATGTATGTATGTGTGTATGTATGTATGTATGTATGTATGTATGTATGTATGTGTGTGTGTGTGTGTGTGTGTGTGTGCGTGTGTGTATGTATGTATGTATGTATGTATGTATGTATGTATGTATGTATGTATGTATGTATGTATGTATGTAGGTCAATGCGAAATTCCCCCAATTTTCGTTATAACGCGAGTCGGCAGGAAAGCTCCCAAAACACTAAAGAAGCACGGAAACCGACACTTTTCGAGTGCTGCGCGCAATGAATGTAATGGGTGTGGGTGACTGTCAACAGAACTTCGCATTGTTCCGCACTGTGGATGTGCGCGTCTGCTTACAGAGCGAAATAACGAAAGAAAAAAAATAAACATAAGAACACATTCAACAAAACGACACGAAATCCTTTCCACGTGAAGTTCTCCTTGCTGTGACTTAAGAATTCAGTGCAGATAAATGCGAAGCTTTTACATACTGCTTTTTTGTTTGTTTTTTGTCGTACGAAAGAGAAAACAATGCGAAAAAGATAAATCCACAAAATATGCAAGAATCGGTCGGTTCATCTGTTTTTCTTTGCGCTATTTTCTCTATAGTGGGAACCAACTTGCTTAAGCAGCTGTTTTAGCTAACTTCGTTATTCGGTCATGTACAACAGCGCCCGCGGACATTATTACAAGGACGGGGGAGGGGGTAACGAGGCATGGCACACTCGGAATAAAACAAAATACCTGAAAAATAAAGAAAAAGTCTTCCTGCCTCCAATTTATAGCGATGACACATGGCGTTCCTTAGTGGTGCTCGCACATAAAGATACTCCCAAGAAGGCACTTTGGAGCTGCAGCTGGTTTTGAACGACTTGTCATTCCGGGCAGATACGTAATGAGGCTGGCGTGCGTGCGACGAGTTGCAGTTTCATTCTGCTTGCTTTTAATTTTTTTTGTATAATGACCTTAACCGAAACTAAATGTAAAAAAAACAGCGAAAAAATTGCGCGTAAAAAAAAAAACGATGAGATATGCAGCGCTGTCAAAAGTTTCGACCCAAAGTTTTCGCCGAAGCTTACGAAAGAGCTTCAACTGCCTCTGTCTCCTAATTTATTACACGACAAGCGCTGATAAATGAAATTATTACAAGAAAAACTACCTGTTGGTGCTTGTCACGTTTTGAATATGGACCACATTTAACTATAATAGAGGTAAATACGTTTAAGAATAAACTACACCGTACTCTGTACACGCGCTGATAAAAAATTATTACAACAGAAATTATGTTGTGAGGCTCGTCTCCTACTTACGCACACGAGAAGGGCTGATAAAAAAGAAGTCCCACTTTCGCCGCAAGGGCGAGGTACTGTATGCGATAGCGAGAATTGGGAATGGCAGGAAGATGTGAACAAAGATGCAACATAATGAGGTTTACTGTCACTGCATACTGTGAAAAGTTGTGGGATCTTAGTCAAGCGTTTCTCGCTTTTAGTCTCACACTTTCATTCAAGCTTCATTGTTTAGATGAGAAATGAAATAAAACTATAACTGTTGTATTATTATTATTATTATTATTATTATTATTATTATTATTATTATTAACAATAAGCAACTCGACGATTCTAGCGCATCGCTGATGCGCAAAGATGGACCCTCGACAAAAAATTGCCGCCCTCATCTTCTTCAGCTAGGAACTCGAGTAAATGCGTCGCAGAGTGGGAGCGGAAAGGGGGGGGGGGTATGGCGTGAATGCTGCGTAATTTTGTATGGTTAGAGAATGCTTAATTGTTATTGTTTTCTTTACTATTCTTATTCATTGAATAAAGGAGAAGCGTTGCCTTCAACGTGTGTTTAGAAAAAGTTGTTAACGATTTAGAGTACGATACTCTACTATGGGAGAGCAGAAAGCCGTCCCGTGTAGTACAGAAAGGAAATAAACGTCAAGCGAAAGCCAAGCGAAGAAGCCCTTGACTGAATTCCGAACACGCGATCCAGTGCTTACATATACGGGGTGGCCAGTCAATGGTCGTGCAGCTAGAGCTGTCGTTTTTTTTACTACCAGACACTGCCTGCGTCGGCCTTGCGAGGCGGGAGAGGGGAGCGACAGTTGGCGCGAGACGCGAGCATGCGCAGTGGGGGTGTGGACGGTGCCGCAACCTCTGGATCCGCGACCTCGTGCGACTAAAAAATTGATTCGCATTTAAAAAGTTACCAAAAAGGCTGTTGACCACAGCAAACTAAAAGGCGATAGCACCGGAAAAACATCGACGTTTGACCACTCATCAATCAAAGCATACGACAGAACGAAAGGTTAACACGAACAAAGTGAAATGCTGTTAACCAAAGCAACATAGAACGTCGTGAGTCATGATGAGATGCACACTGCTCTGCCCCCATCGTTAGCATTCACTTTTTGAATGGGCGTGGATTTTTTTTTATTTTGAGGGGGTGGGGGCATCGTCTGATAGTTCGCCACTCACATTTGTGAAATGCATAATAACGAGGTGTATGCCTTCCACGCTGCAGGCTAGCTATCAATCGCTATTTTCGTCAAAAGTTCCGCGAACGCGTGTTTTAGAAGCCTTGCGTGCGCCCGGAAATTGAAAACGAAGCATAAAAGATTGCTCGACGAAAATACTTTGGAAACCTTGATGGAGTCTCATTTTATGATGGAAAGGTAACGCGGCGTTGTTTTTTTTTCATAAAATCCACTTACGTATTTCACATTTCTCGCTGTTATTAAGGGTAGTTTGTTAGTTATCAAGCCGTACTCTGAGGAACAATCCAGTTCCGGAACTTTCATACTCGTGGGAACACTTTTTGATTGATCTGCTGTGCCGAACGGGCAAGTGTTTTTGATCGAGTAGCTTTCCATAATCTTTAAGCAAAGAAGTTTTTTTTTCTCAGAACCGTCACAAAACTTTCGCGGTGCTTATAAAATAAACGTAGTTTAGTCGACGAGAAAACGAAATAAACTAGGTAAATCTCTGAAAACTCTCATCCGTACTTTCCTACTTACAAGAGCAGCAGTCTCAGCTTTTTATAGCGAGGCTGTGTTAGTCTGCTCTGTACTGAAGTGATAGTAGTAGTTGTAGTAGTAGTAGTAGTAGTAGTAGTAGTAGTAGTAGTAGTAGTAGTAGTAGTAGTAGTAGTAGTAGTAGTAGTAGTAATTTATTTCAGAGAGCACATCAGAGATCTCACTGCAGGGGCAAGGGCTCGCAGAGATACACAACCAAGTGAAATCGACGCCTCACTCTCGCAGGGGTACACAACCAAGTGAAATTGGCAGGCGAAGAACACAAAATTCACACGGAAGCACAGAGATTACACTGTACAGTCAAATAAAAATGTATGAATAATTAGTAGAAGTAGCAGAAGTCATTCCGCGTAGAATGAGCGTATGATAATGATATGTGGGGTTTAACGTCCCAAAACCACCATATGATTATGAGAGACGCCGTAGTGGAGGGCTCCGGAAATTTCGACCACCTGGGGTTCTTTAACGTGCACCCAAATCTGAGCACACGGGCCTACAACATTTCCGCCTCCATCGGAAATGCAGCCGCTGCAGCCGGGATTCGAACCCGCGACCTGCGGGTCAGCAGCTGAGTACCTTAACCACTAGACCACCGCGGCGGGGCAATAGGGGTATGATAGGTAAATAAAATGAAATCATTGTGATGATGGTGACCATGCTTGAACACGCTTATTTGCAGCTTCTGCGTTGTACGGTTTCAAAGGTACGCGCATGGCTAAACTTTATTTGAGAGAGCAGGAAAAGGAAGGGAACCTCTTTCCTTTTTTGTTTTCTCTTTTTTTATTCTGCATGCCAGTGTCTTCAATCACGCGCCGTGATTTCGTCGTTGTTAAATTATTCGTGGAGCGCTTAGCGGTCGTCTGACGAGGCGGGCATAGCCGGGGAACAGTTGATGGATCTCTTATGGGGAAAGAGCGAGCGTTTTGGACTCGGCGGCGTAATGCTCCGCTAATGTACATAACTTGCGCCTCGACTCCCAAACGGGTCTCCGAGACAACGCTTCTGTTTGGAGAAGTATTTAGAAAAGCGTGCCACAGCTGACTTGCCGCTTGGGCCCTGAGAATCATATAGCCGCATGAATGGGGGACTCCGACGTTTTGTGCTTGTGGAGGTGGGAGAGAGAGAGAGAAAGAGATAACTAGATAGTCATGGCATGAGATAGATAGATAGAAAGATAGATATATAGATAGATAGATAGATAGATAGATAGATAGACAGACAGATAGATAGATAGATAGATAGATAGATAGATAGATAGATAACGCCACCGCTATAGTAGACTTAGAATGGACTTGCACGCCATTATAGCTGCCTCCTGTCTGCTCATCTTCAGCCTTATTATCAGCCTTACCTTAATTCACATTGATACTCAAATCCACTCTCACGTATATCAAAGCACTGTCGTTCATAAACCATTTCAATACTTATTCATAAGAGGTGTGAATTACGTGAGAGAGATGTCTTGAACTCTACTTCCGCATATTCTTCCAGAAAAGTTCTTCTTGAGTTGTTACCTCTTTTACGAAAGATGTGCTTACCTGTTTGCAAACACTGATAAGTCGTATTCGAAGGTTCCATATCGAAAGGTGCCGAAAGCACCGATCACATGAGACGTCGGGTTTAAATAGTATATACACCATGGTCGAGAAAGCTAACTCTGCACTGACAGACTCGTGAGTCGACTCACTCGGACTCACCCAGACTCGTATCGAGCCGTGAGGCTGAGTCCGAGTGAGTGCGGTTGAAGAAAATTTTCGTAAGTCTGAGTCCGATTGAGTCCGGCTGTGGAAAATTTTGGTTAGGCTTAGTCGTGTGAGCCCCGAGTGCAAAAATAATTTTCGAGTGCGAATATGAGTGAGCTCACAGTTTTTGCCGATATATGACTGTAGGTTGCAAGTAATTTTCGCACAGTTTTCCGAAAGATAACTCACTAAATGACATTCGTCGTTTCTACTGCACGTTCGTACGGACGAGTCTACCAGCGCTCATTGCGAGCTTTAGAGCTTGCGCGAAAGTGTACGAAAGAGGCTTTGCTATTCGACACAATGCAGCTGGCGCAGAGACAGGACTGGTCGTTCGGTGTTTCCGCTAAAGAGACCAAGATCGAACAAATTGGCTTCTTCGATTAGGCTAACCCGAGGCGTACCGGGAACGTCCCGGTTGCACGAAACGTAAACGGAGTCGTGCGGACTAACGAACTTATCTGGATTTTTTCTCCTGCGTTCTTGTTTTTCTTTGTGAATATTCGTGTTTCGTCGCGCTGTTTGTTCAAGACACTGAAGTTTAATTATAGTAGTGTTTCGGGAATGTTACTGCAGCTGCGATAGGCGTGTTTGTTACTTCGTTCGGTTACAACCTAAGAAAACATATGCACTCCACCCACTGTCGTCACTTGTCCCACCTAGAAAAAAAAATTAGGGAGATTTAGAATAGCGCACCGCGAGCCCTTGCGGTGCGGTCGCTGCCACTGCGCATGCGTCGTAACGCGAGTCGGCGTTCGCGGACCGCACGCAAAAGATCCGAAATTGCGTGCGGTAATGGCGGCCCGCATGTGGCCCGCAAGCGCTTGTTTCGAGGCTACGGTGTCGCTGCGATCGTGCGTTGCGGATCGCAGTAGGGCAAACGCTATTCGAAAACTCCTATGGCGCCCGCTACGCCCGCAACGCCCGCAGCGCTTGCAAACGGTATTCTAAAACTCCCTATTGCAAAGGCTGCTAGCGTAATCGCATTTGCTCATTTCCGTGGCGTAAAGCATTCTGTGCATGTTTCAGATTGTTAATTGCCCCACAAAGGTGCATGTTCCTGTCGCGAGATAAGAACTTCAACGTCCTCGCAAATTTTATTGCAGATTCAGATATCGTTACTTCGCCAAATGTAATATTTTCGGCAGCAACGACGTCACTTTATTGCACTGTCAATAGGCCGAGTAGGTGTGGGTTTATAGTTAAGAACGACGCAAAAAAAAAAAGAAACCACAGGGCACAAACCGACGAGAACACGAGGATGGGCGTGCCCGTCCTGGTGTCCGTCCTCGTGTCCGTCCTCGTGCTCTTATCGTTTGTGTCCTGTGTTTTTGCGCGGTTCTTAACTACTAACCCTCATAGGGCTCTCTTTGTGTTTATTTAATAATACCATTTTTTTCATAGGTACTTAAAAAAGAAAACCGCAGATTTGCTTAAAGAACTTGTGTTTATTCTTTATTGTATAGTCGGTTCGGGTACAACCTAAGAATAAATACAAGCGCCGCCCCCAAAACTGCGGCTCACCGGCCGTGCCAGAAAGCCGCGCTGAGTGCTTTCCGTTGCAACCATAAGTACTTTTTAGGGGCGAAGCTCCTTAAAGCGCCACCCGTTCGTCCCTCGTCGTTGTACGTAACATGTCTTACGCTTTGACCTGCAAGGTGGTGCTGGTTGGAGATTTCTCGTGTGCATTGTTGAACAATAAAAAATTCGATGCGTGCGCGTTAACTTAAAGCTGAATTCTCCTGCCTCTCATTCCCAATTAGCAGCCATTAGCATGTACATTGAGCACTATCTGACAAGAAAGGCTTGCTAGGTTATACTCGCTGGGCGTAACCTACTTGGTTTTAGAAAGGTTTAGCGAGCATTGGGCCGCAGTGCCATGAACACAGTGAACTAGTATATACTGAAATACCATGGTTCAGCTGACGCTTTATTCAAGCAACAGCAAGATGGCGCCGTTGATGAAGAAGCCAAAGTGAAGAGTGATGATGGTTATTGACAGTTGAGAAAGATGAAGTCCAATGAATTTTTACAATACCATGAACTCGAGGTGGTTAAATGTGGGGAGTAGAAGAGCAAGTCGTAAGAAAGTGTGCGTGTGCCACCTCTCGTTTAGTCTTTGGAATGTCCGCTGGATGGCGGTCCTTCTATATGCGGAATATATGATGAAAAGATGCGAGATAGTGGTGCTTGGAGTGTTGACTAGATGGACGAACGGACACACAGACAGTTACATGGACGGACGCACAGATGGCTACACGGACTGATGGATGGACGCAGGGGCGGATGCATGGACGGACGCATGGATGGACGTGTGGACGCACGAACAGACGCACGCACGGACGGGTGGATTGACGCACGGACGGTCACACAGGCGGGCGCATGGACGGACGGAAGCATGAACGAGTGGACGGACGGATGCTTCGCCCCACTCTCCATCATTCATCCCATGGAATGTGTCCATTTTTTGCTCCTAACACAAACACTACGCGCAGTAGTAATTAAAAGTTCGTCGTCTCTACCTGAAACATTACGTCTGGCAAATATTGGTGTCGAAATCTTCGCGAAAATTGCGCAGGAAGACAACGTTTCTCGACCGAAAACCAGCAGCACCAACATGTGTCTGTATAACGAAAGCACTAATCTGAATATGCAAGCGGTGCTTTCGTCAAAAAAAATTAGAAAACGAGCTAATTCACAGAACCGGGACGGCTTCAAGCTCTCCCATAGTAGAGTACCGAGTACTCTAAATCGTTACCCCTTTTTCTAACCCCCCCCCCCCCCCCCCTAATTCACAGAACCATGCCCAGCCTGCGTGTCGCTCACTATTACACGAGAGACCGATGCCCCCGGGTAGGTTTGGCCGATGAGTGATCGCCGCTGGCGAGTTTGTGCTCTGGTGTAATCGCTGCAGGGCGGCTGTCCGACGACAACGCCTGCGGCTACAGTGGCCGCTGTTATTTCAGTTTCGAGAGACACTTGTGTGCTTCCTTGAGGCGCAACTAGCAGCTCACGGGGAAATAGAATTCTTGAGACATTGGTCTTGCCCTTTTTTTGGGAGTGACAGGACATAAGATCAAGCTCTCTGTTAGATTCCCCGACTGTCAAATAGTTTAAGATTTTACCATGTCGGTGTTGTTTTGTGGGTTCATTTTCTTTTGCTGTGTGTTTTTTTCTTCCTTTTTCTTTTTTTTTCTCTTTGGCACAAGCTAACATTGTTAAGTTGCATGGAAAACGTGTCTGTTGTACAAGCTTGAGTGTTATAGGAAATAAGCAAGTTCCGTCACGTAGTATGTGTTGAATTGTAATTAGATCCACTTTTGTATGCGCAATGCTATTGACCAGTGGTGCTGTAATTGTCTCGTGTTTGAAGTAAATAAAACTTTTCTCAATCTGTTACCGTCAGGCTAAGACACTTGTAATCGGGACGGCTTACTGCTCTTCTATGGTTGGGCACGAAGTACTCCATATCGTTACACATATATTCTTAGCTGTCTGTGCGAATTTTCTCGCGGTGGGAAAGTTGTCCTTGTAGATGGAGCTTACTTTTATTCTTTGGTTATAAATTACTGTGGAGCTGTGGGAAATGTAAGTGAAGACGTGCGCGAGCGAATGCCATTTCTTCAACACATTTCTGCATCTTTTGTTCCTCATTCGTTATTTCCATTTGGAGAGGAGATGGAGGGCGTCTTAGGAGAGTTTCTATTAGTCTTTTTCGTGAACTGCAGCTTCGAAAGCCCAACTCCGTACTTTCTCAATCACAGGCTCGCTCAAAAATTTCTCCGTTGTTCGGGAAGGAAGCACGACAAGGAAAGAAAAAAAAATGGCTTTTCCCGAATCTTCCCAATTGTGTGGCGCACGTCAGCCTAGTTTGCGCAACGAGCAACAGGAACCAGAGTGCTATGTGGGACGTGTGTTGTGTTGCTACTCCCCCGGCCCCCTCCGTTCTCCATACAATCCTGCAATTTCTTTTACTCTTCGCCTTCGAAGAATGTCGTGACGACTATATACGTAGACCTTTATCTCCGCGCGAATCGAAAACCCAATTTTATGGCGCGCGGCTTTTAGGAAGGCAGCAGTCCCTCAGGCGAAGAGGCTTGAATCATTTTATTTGTCGTAAAGAAACGCAACTTGATCGGCTTTTCTTCTTTGAAGACAATGTCATCGTGGGCGTCTTGGCCTCATTTTTTTTTGTTGAAGAGGTACGTTTTACGTATCTGTCTAAGTTCATTCAACTATTGTATTCACTCGCGTACATCTAGGAATTGAGTAGTACAGCGTGCGATGGAACGTGGACGATGTGTCAGCCTACTCCGGTAGCACTGTCCTTTTGCGTTGTTCGTGTTCTATCTTGTGCTGTGCGGTAATCTCAGGGTGAAACATGACATCATTGTTGGTTCACAGCGGTGCTGTTTTGAGACCCGGCTACCGCATGTTAACGCACAAAATAAAGTTGCGAAAATGTGCCTAAAGTAAGGTTAACGTTTATCACTACCAATGAAGGTGAGGAAGAGGGGTGTGAGGGGCACGTAGAGGGGAAGAAAGGTGAAAGAGGGTGAAGCATGCCATAGCCATGAATACTATAGTAAGAGGGTAGGAAAGAGGAACAAAGTTCAGTGTAGTGATATGAAGGGTAGTAGAGGGTAAGGAAGATGCGAGAGAATGAAGTATAGCATAGCCACGTACAGCAAAGGTGTAGGAAATGAATTCGAGGATGAGGGGATTGATTTGAAAGGTAGGTAGAGGGTGAGGCAGATGCGAGAGGGTGATGCATATCATAGTCATGTGTAGTACAGCGTTTTAAAGGGTTTGGGGAGGGAAGTGATGTTGAGGGTAGGGATGTGAGGGTTAGATGGAGGGTAAGGAAGATGCGAGAGGATGAAGCATGGCATAGCCACGTATAGTATAGTGTAGTAAAGGTGTCGGTAAGGGAAACGAAGATGAAGGGGTTGATGTGAAGGGTAAATAGAGGGTAAGGCGGATGCGAGATGGTGAAACATATTGATTGATTGATATGTAGGGTTCAATGGCCCAAAACCATCATATGATTATGAGAGACGTCGTATAGTGGAGGGCTCCGGTAACTTGGACCACCTGGGGTTCTTTTACGTGCACCCGAATCTGAGCACACGGGCCTACGACATTTCCGCCTCCAGAGGGTGTAACATAGAATAGTCATGTGTAGTAAAATGTAGTAAAATGTAGTAAGCGGTTGGGGAGAAAAGTGAGGTAGAGGGGAGTGATGTGAAAGGTAGATAGAGGGTAAAAAAGATGCGAGAGGATGAAGCATAGCATATATCCATGTATAGTGTAGTGTAATAAAGATGTTGAGAAGGACGTCGAGGTTGAGGGGAAAGACGTAAAGGGTAGGTAGAGGGTAAGAAAATTGCGAACGGGTGAAGCATAGCATATCTGTGTATAGTATAGCAAGAAGGTTGGGAAGGAAAGTGAAGATGAGGAGGAGGGAAATGAAAAGGAGATGTTATAAGATAGTACAGTCTTGTATAAATAGTATACCAAGGTGCAGTTTGGTGATGGGAGGGTTGGAAACCTCAAATTCTATTTAAATTTTGCTTGCGTGTACGTACACCCGCACAGATTTAACACATGAAATCATGTATATTGAGTGGTTTAGTTCACCCCTCTCCCCCGTTTTTTACCCGAAAAAGATGTCTTGATTGATCAGGGCGCTGCTATATTCTTTCTTCCTCACTGCCCTAGCTATTTATCTTCAAGTAAAGTCGTGACGACCATACATAAACTTTATGACAACGCGACGGGAAAACCCAATTTCGTGTCGGGATTCTCGGTCGAGATAGCCGGTGAGGCGAAAGGGTGCAATCATTTATTTGTCGAGAAAGAGGTCGCTTTCCGGTTCTGTTTTGCCTGTCTTTCTTTCATTTCGTGACTATCAGCGCGTTTTCCTTGCTCGTCGGTTGGGCTGTTCGACATTCCAATACGGGCACGTTCGAGATTGAGGGGGTTGGTTGGTTATTTGGCGAACGTGGCAGTACTTCTCTTTCTCGCTTCGCGGCGCTCGCCTCTTCGTGCTTGCCAAGGGGGCTGGGTCGTGGCGATAGAGGCGTTTCCCTGCGTCACCTCGTGCGATGGCTCAAGCAGCACACACAGACGCCCCGCCGTTGCCAGTGCGGCGTCAATTCCTTCGGTCGTCTTTGAAAAATGGATTACGTGTTTTTCCCATTTCCGGGCGAAGCGTGTGCGGCCGTCTCCGGCGAAGCTTGCGATGATACA
>WOVY01014137.1:122500-142838 GCA_013436015.1 Rhipicephalus annulatus | reverse complement strand
TTAAAGAATGTAAGAGACACACGAACGTAGGTAGATGTCGTACATTCGTCTTAGCAGACGATGCCTAGGTTTCCTGAAAAAAATAAGAAAAAAACCGGATGACTGAAACTATTTTTAACGGCCTCAGCCAAGATGAACTGTCTCCTTTTTCTATGCAGACACAAATAAAAAAAAGGCGAGCAAAAGCAGTTTTCTTCAAGTCTCGAAAGAAGTTCAGTGAAAGGCTTTATTTCATATCGGTCCTATTTTGGGTCCCATAATGAGAAAGCGAGACTCGAAGGAGTGGTGACCGACACTTCTGAACGCTGGGGAAGGCGCGACATTACAAGCTATCACCTCCATTACCCGAGCAACAAGGTTGCCATCTTTTGTTCCTCTTCGAAAAATAGCAAGAAATCGTTTACATGCCCCGTACACTGTACCTATGCCCCGAAAGTTTAACAAGTGCAAAAGCATTGGAATCATGGAATGTTATCAATGAGATATAAATAAGAGAAGAAAAATTACCGCTAAACAATGCTAAACACAGAGAAAAACAAGGCGCTAGTAACATTTTTTTACTACGTTAACCGGCCATTGTTGTGATGTCAATACTTTCGGAGAGAAAAATAAGAAAATCCGGGTTTTTGTGGGGAAACAACGAAATAACACAGTAAAGAAAGGAGCCCTGGCCTGCTGGGAAAGTTCACTTGTATTTTTTCAAGGCCGTATAGGGGTCTATTGCGCGCTGAGTGTTGCACACCCACTTGATCGATGCGGAGAATTCTCAGTGTGGCGGTGCGAGACGCTCCAAATCAAAAAGGCGTGGGCGTCCGAACAAAAAGAAAGAAAAGAAAGGAAAAATAAAGGAAGAAAAAAAAGAAACGAAGAAAGAAGAAAATCTACGCGTGGGAATACGAAGACGTTTCTTGATGTATTGGAAGGTTCGCCAGTGTGATTTACGGCACCCGCTTACAAACTTGAAAGCGAGCGAACGATAGTGCGACTAGCAGTAAAAAAAGAAAGATGAAAGATAGGGCAGGAATAAAGGAGCCACAGTACTGCTTGAAGTGGGAATAATGATAGCGATAGCAACGCATTCAACAACCAAGCATAAGCATATGTATGGGCAAAAACTACGATTAGCCAAGAACGTACGATTATGCACAAAATTAAACAGCCATAGTGTCAAGTGCATGCAACGAATCGTGATCACATCTCCGTTGATAAGCCCGCACATTTTTTTTTCTTTATAACAAGGACGGTTTTTGTCTTTCCCATAGTTGAGTGCATATAGTGCTCAAAAGTGCTCACAATTTATTCCAAACACACAAAAATCATCCGCGTCTAGTTCTCAGAGCACTGGCTTGATCCTCTGTGCAAACACACGTTCAAACAAATTCCGCTGTCTCTCGCTTCTTTAAGATGACGCAAGCGGCGAAGGGATCTTGTCGCGCTCGGGCTTTTAGGGGCAAAGCTCCTAACGCCGTGGCTCACACGTCCCGTGTTTGTAGTAGTAGCCAACACTCGTTTAGCCCTTAGAATGACCGCTGAATGGCGGTACTTGCGTATGATGAACATATGATGAAAATATGCGAGATGGAGGTATTTGAAGTGTTCACTAGATGGGCAGACGGACAAACGGAGGCACGGACAGACGAACGGACGCACGGACACACGGATGGACGGTCACATGGATGAACGCACGGACGAACGGAAGCAATTGGAACGAACGGACAAAAGAGAACACGGACGGACTGACTGACTGACGCTTCACCCCACTCGTCATCATTCACTCCATGAATATGCTGTGATTTTTTTTTTTACAGAGCATCACACCAACGTCAACGCTGACGTGTCACAACGATTGTCAGAATCAGTGCTTCCATAATAAAACAGCACGTCGACACTACGAATGATACGGCACGCGAGCATTGCTGGTGAGTAAAGGAGCACTATCCCCCGAGTACGGCTCCGAACGGAAAATCGTCACAGTTGCTCCTATTGTCGAATTCACCAGTTCTCCAGTGGTGAATGACCGATATAGTTGTGCCACTGCGCCCTTCTTCAACCGGACGAGAATACTACCAAGCAGAATGGGAGAATATGGTGATGTGAACAACAATCTGGGTTAGGGATCGTCTATTCTTTTCGGAACAGAATCGGTAGCGTGCCCAGAATTAATTGATCAGAATTGTGGTTTTATCAAACGAGGCGCGATTCCGACTAATAATGGGAGGTCGAGTGAGCACTTCGCTCTCTTAACAGGTACGAAACGTAGAATAACATACTGCCAGGCCTGCGCGGAACGCACAGAACTGCCACAACAAAAGCTGGAAGAACGGCCTTTCAGACCCGTTTTTTTTTAATACTTTTTGGATAGCTGCTTCGCGCACACTTGCAGGTTACCCACTACGCCATAAATCATTGTGTCGTGGGCAGGCATTCACTCTGCCATCCTTCGTCGTTCTTCAGAAAAGCATGGTACCGGCCGCACACTTGCAAAAAAAAAAATGTTAATTTTTTTTGCTGTGACTAACGACGATGAAGAATAACGCTAAAAGATTCTGTAACCCCCACAATAACCCATAGTGGGCGTGCGCCACAGTTAACAGGGGAACGACATGAAGCTTTCAATGGGTCGGAGCATCGACGACTGGCTCGTTGCGCAATTGAAATTGTGTGACGCCTGGTTGTCCCTCTGCTCTTCTAAAACGTTTGATTACTCATACTAACGCACTTCATTTTACAATATCAAGCGTGCCTAAGAACCGTTCACAATGTTGTTCCGTGGGAAGTTCACATTCACTGGTGTCGATTGATGCATTAAAGAAAAAAAAAGCACGGGCGTGGCTAGGTGGTAGAATACTGCAGCTGGCACGCAGGGAACCCGGCTTCGAATGCCATTGTGTCCTTGGTGTTTTTTATTTTATTTAAATGTTCCCTTTTCCCTTGCGTTAGTGGTTACGTCCATCGGCGATGGCGGCGGAAAACTACGGCACCACACGCGAACATTGTGATCTCACAACAGCTTTCGCTGTAAAGATAGTACCATTCATTTTCAAAGTGGAGGAAGGTCTTTCACGCTCTTCTTGTTTGCGAAAAAATAGAGGAGATAGCTAATAATGATACGCAGGGTTTTACGTCCCAAAATCACAATACCATTATGAGTGACGTCGTATAGTGGAGGGCTCCGAAAATTTCGACCATCCAGTGTTCTTTAACTCGCGCTGACATCGCACACTGCGCGCAGCCCTCTACCATTTAGATTCCATCGAAATGCGGCCGCCGTGGCCGGCATCGAACCCACGACCTACGGATCAGCAGTCGAGTGAAAGAGATGGCTAGCAATGTTACGAAACACAGTAATGTTCGCCCTGAAGCTGACCACGCAATGTCGTACACGATGGCATCTTTATTATCACTGCTTCGGGACGTGAACCTCAACTTGCTGTCATCGTGTATAAGTATAGGGATAGTTATGTTGGGTGATTTCCGTGCATGAAAAGAGAGGGGTGTAGAACGTGATTTTCTTTTTTCCGGTGAGCGCAACGTGGCATATGTGCACCGATAGCAGGATGGGGAAGAGCGAAAGCGCCACCCCGCCATGTGGAGTTCACCTCATCAACCTTCTTAACGCGGGAAACAGCAGAAGCTTTCGGAAACACAATCGCTTTTCTAAAATTACATCAATAGCGTCAAAGCCAAGGGGTGCTCCCAATATAAGAAAAGAAGTTGCTTTAAGCTTGCACTAGGTTTACGCATCTTGAACAGCTTGTAAGAGAGAAAATTGGTGACCTGTTAATTATCGGGCTCGTCAATGGTGTGACCATTATTAAGATTTTAATATGTTGTTTTAGGTCTTAGATTTATAAAACTGGATCCGCAGTTGCGACGATACTGCTTTTGAGAAAAAACAAGAAAGGCAAATAAATCTAGGACAAACAGTACAGCGCCGCACACTAATAAACCAGTGCATATGTTAGCACAGTCCTTCCAATTAACGTGCCAAGATGTGTAACGCCGGTTCGATGTCTTTCTTGTTTAGAGACGCGTGTGTGGATCCCTAAAGTAAAAAGATGCGCTCAGTCGCACCCAATTATAGACCTTCCTATCCCCAGAGCCACCTTTGAAAAGAATCGTTTTAACTTTTCTTTCGTAGCCGTTTCTGCAGTGAAGCGTCTGATTGAAGGGATATTCTCTGGAATCCCCGAAGGCCGCATTGACTCCTATGAAACTGACGTTGCCCAGAACTTACTTTTTTTTTCAATAGAAAGATTTCGCGAGTCGTGAAAAGCAGTCCCTGCTAAGCCAGCCAATCGAAATTGTTTTTGTCCTTTTTTTAGATGGCACCATATTCTTTCCCGAAATTGATTTATTGTCTGACATATCTGTCAAGTAGTTAAATGAGTAAGCGTGGTTAAATTTCTGTACATCGATACCTCTGGTTACATTAAGCTCGATAGATGGCTGCTGCGTGTACTAGCTGCGTTCGAATTATTTTCTCTTCACTGGCTTTCAGTGGAGGAAGTGAAAGTTGTTTGTAGTGTGATATCGCGTGTACGTTGTTGAGGTAAACCCGAAATAAGACTTTCTGTGGTGGTATCTAAAAGATATAAGCAAAAAAATAAAAATAAAAAAGCGACAGAATTAGCTTGAGATTAGAAAATGTGTACGCATATCGCCCCAACACAACCACTTTGCATTGGAAAATGAAAAAAAAGTCTATCTGATATTGAAGGTATTATAAACATAATAGCGGCGGCATTCAATACTTTACACATTAAGCTAGTTTAACATGAGGCAATATGAGGTATACGAGGTGCTCTAGAACACGTATTCGAGACACAATTTCAACAACCTTCATAGAATTGCAAATTCACTGAGGGGAGCCCCGTTTTCAATTAACTCTCGGCTGTTCATACCCCATAGATCATGAAATTTAAAACGGGGGTATGCCAGTTCACGTCAACGTATGTGAGATCTCGAACAACTTTGTATGGTCACATCTTTGGTCACAGTTCATAGCCGAAGAACACAATTTACTGAGGCGCTCTGACTGACGTCACGTGCCAAACGGCTGGTGATCCTGCGATGCGCACAAGCGTGCACCAATGGGTGCGCTCTTCTGACTGAGGTCACGAGATAAACAGTCAGTGACCGTGCCTTCTGTGAACATAGCGGAGTGCATGGGCGGGACTACTTTTTTAGTCGCAGAAGTTATCAGCTGCCGCGCTTCAGTCATTTGTGTGAGGCCTCTACAGACTTAAGTTGTACCCAATTATAGACCTATTTCATGTTTTTCAACAGCGGTAGGCGCCGTCAACTTACTGAGGCGCTTGTAACAACGTCGCGGAGCAGAGGCTCTGCCCAGCCTAAGCTCGCCATGACTTCTGTGATTACGTGATAACTGGAACGGCAGCTGCAAAGCCTTCTTGTAGAACAGCGCGCCAGGGAGCTTACCGCGTACAACGTTTACAACGTTTACAATGTTTACAACGTTTACAAACACAGGTTAGGTCTATAGATAGTTACAGTCTATCGCTTGGACTGCTCGAAGCTCCGCGTCAGTAACTTCGCATCCTGTCACGTTAGTGTGTGTTTTCTTCTCAGTTCTGAGTGTTCCCAGTAACTGCCCATTTTTCATCAGTCCATGCCTTCTTTCTTCGTTCGCTAATATTCTTTTTTCCCCTTCACGTGTAGGGTATCCAAACTAAAACGCACTTGGTTAAGCTTAGTGCTTCATGCTTTTGTTTCTGTCTTTCAGTTTGGTACTCTACCTCCGTTTGTTTCTTATTTCCTATCCACAGCGCAAAGCATCCAACAGATTTCTACTTTCTCTTCTCTTTCTCTTCATTTGCAACTCAAACAGTACGAACTCTTATTTTTTTCACAGATGGGGCATTTACCTACAGTACAAAGGTCAGCGCCTACTTATTCAGTAAGAGGTCTAACTTGAAGCATCAAGGAAATGCATTCGTGGGGTTTAACGTTCCAAAACCACCATATGATTATGAGAGACGCCGTAGTGAAGGGCTCCAGAAATTTAGATCACCTGGGGTTCTTTAACGTGCACCCAAATCTGAGCACACGGGCCTACAACATTTCCACCTCCATCGGAAATGCAGCAGCCGCCGCCGCCGAGATTCGATCCCGCGACCTGCGGGTCAGCAGAAGCATCAAGGAGAGCTGCGGATGCATTACGCGGTCCAGTTTAGTTACTACAACCCTAAGCACGGCGCTATTAAAACGAACATTTGCGCATTACGATCCAAGGAATGGTCATTGACTCTAGTAGGTACGCTGACATGTGACTTCCACTTACCACACACGAAGAACCTGTTCACTGCCGGTACATTGTCTCTACTCCCAGGTGTTTTGTCAGGGCTCCCCTTGAAGCGTTCGCGCTCACTGAAACAGCTTCGAAGCTCAAGTCAGCGCGTGCCGAAGATTCCAGTCGAGTCAAAGAAGCAGGTGAGCGAGAGAAGGCATACGCACATCGTCTCAATCCTCTCTCGAAAACCAATTCATCCGCGATCTTTGCTTTCCTCTGCTTCTGAAAGCCGGTCACTTCAATACTTATTTCTGCGAACGACCTAGAAAGAAAAAAGGAGGCCACCGGCGACATTGGAAGGTGGATGACGCGCCAACACAGAGGTCTTTCGTTTGAGCGGTGTCTAAAATTAAACGAAGCCGAGAGTTCACATAAAGCAGGATCAATGGAACGAAACACGCGAGAATAAAAAGTACTTTTCTTCTTCTCTTTTTTTTTTGTCATTACGGTGGGAAGAGACAGCAGAAGGACCGTCTGCCCATTCCCACCCAATGAGCCTGATTTGCATAGCTCGTCGACAGGGCTCCTTTAAATGGCCCGAGTGACCCGGGGAGTCTTAAGGTGCGCGTAGGTGCTTTCGAATGAGTGCCCGTCTCTGTCGCTGAAGCTTAAAGAAAGGTAATAAATATAAATAATTCTGATGAGCAGGCGTACGGGGAATCTTAATTTAAACGAATCAAGTAGTAAAATTTGAATCGAATGTAAAGGAATCGTGGGATTGCTCAGGCATACGCAGGATCTGAATAAAATACGACCAGCGAAAATAATATGCGTCGGTAGTGTTTTATAGCTTGCGCTATAGTGAGAGCTCTTGCTCAAAGAAAGTTACTCGGGCACTTTCTTTCCTCGATACAAATATTTGTGTGTTTAATTTGTTGTATATATAAAGTTATGGAGGTAGACATAAAGCGAAATAAGAAGAAATGCAAATGAGTACGACAAGACGAATCTAAGACTGGCTAACGCGTAACTCAAAGTAAAAATAAATAGACCCAGAGAGAAAGAAGAGAGGATTTTCAGTATATTGCACACATATGATTGCACAAAACAGCTGGCGAAATAGTCCTCAAAAAGCTACACACTTCAAATGCATCAGTGGGCTAATACTATTCGCTCCTCGGATGAATCTGTTCACGACAGTGCGATTGCGACTCGTGAAGGCTTAGCAGTCAAACCACTTAACACAATTTAACGTGCGGATTTAAGTTTTTCCGGCTACATCGGTTTCTGTGGGGAGCCCGACCTGTCCCACCTTCATATCAAAAAGACCACCACCTTTTTAGCTTGGGCTCTCACGCAAGACTTGCATTCGTCATCTAAACGCTTGCTGTTAAGCTTTATACCTTCTACAGAAAGAGAAAAAAAAACGAAATTTTTTTTTAACGAAAAATAAAGCAGCTTCGTACTTGGGGCTTCAAGCTCAATGGGAGTACGGAGCGGAGCAGCCTTCTTTGTTTCGCTTAATTTTTTTTTGTTTTTAGCTTTCTTGCTCTCTCATCTTTTTTTTTTAATTTGTTGTCCCTAGAGTGTAGGATATTAAGTCAACCTTCGAGTTAATTTCCCTGCAGTGCTTGTACGCTTATTGTCACAATGTAACAGTAACAGTGTAACTCCGTGTGCTATTTTAATACGCATTCTATTACCAACCACGGTACAAAAAAAAAATAGCCGAGTGGTTATGACAATGGATCTCGGATCGCGGGTACGTGGGTTCAAATTCTGCGAAGTATTTACTTTTTTTTAATCTTTTTCTCCCTCTCAATTTCTCTCTCTGTACTTGTGCTTTCAACGTCACGTTTGTTTGGACAGCTTAGACGAAGATTTAACCACACAAACGCAAGAGCAATCTTTCGACTTAAGCCATTGAACGAACACATGATGTTTTTATTCATTCAGGTTACGTGCAGTTACATAAATATAGATCCAAGATATTTACAAGAAAAGGAGCACTACAAAACCGATAACCACTTCTCCCATTAATATTATAGCCTTTTCCGCTGAACAAATCGTCGCACGTGTTAGGGGTCAAAGCAAAGGTTCACTTGTGTCCGTTCAATGATGATAGTTTCCTGTCCGTGAAATACACCCGATGGTGAGCATAAGCAGTTTCGATGTTGAAATAGGAGTATCACAAGAAGAAACGTAGATCATTTCCTTTAAAAGTTAGCGTTCCGTTGCCACCACGGCATTCAAAAACAGCCCGTCAAAATCACGCGGCCAAGCGGAATATCGGTCACGGTTTTTTCGAAAGAAGGAAAATCACCAGCAACAAGTTAAAGCCCACGCGAGGGCCGACTCACGCTCGTAGCTGTTTCGAACAACGCGCGATTCCGGATTTCGCTTTAGTCAAGAATACAGAGGATAAAAAACAAATAATGGAAACCCTACGAAGACGTTCTGCTTTGGTTTTTGTGGCTTCTTAGTCGTCTCTGGAGTCCCATGCGAAGGGTCTGTAGCGGATCTAGCTGGGCCTAAGGGATTAGGCGAGAATAGGAGCTCGGCTTTTGTGGTCGTGGCGCCGTCTGGTGATGAAGCTCAGGCAAGACAGCGGACACAAAAATATAAAGTAATATAAAGAAGAGAGACTAGGGGTGAACGGAAAGGGGGGAAGTCGGGCGATCGCAGAGGTGGGGAAATGCGTTGCCCGTTCGACTTTTTCCCCGGGTGGCTGGTTCGTGCTAGGTAATGGAGACGCACGATCCTGCTTCACAGGATCTCGCCTGCGGCTTCGGAAGGAGGTCACCATGGTCGAGATTACCTTCGCCGTTTCTATATATTCCAACGTTTACTTTTATGTTTCTCTCTTTTGTTTCAATGTGTAGCGTTCACTCTGTTCACATCGGCCTTCTTTTTCCTTTTTTTTTGTCAGAGGAAGGAAAAGCTACGGATACCTACCCCCCTCTTCCCCTATAGCTCATAATTCCGATTCTTTAGAGACACTGATCAGAAAGCGCGAACAGCGAATCACGGCGAAGTGAAAAGAGTAAATAGTCACAGTCGTATCGATCATCGATACGGCTGCAGTCGAAGTGTGCCAGGTTTTTTTAAGACTAAGGTTCTTTTTTTTTTTCGTTCTTTTTCTATCCTTGTACGGACGCAGATTCGCAAGTCTCTTTCAACGGTTTCCATCTGGACAATAACGTCGCATCATCGATGTCAATCATGACCAATATAACGAAAGGCTAAGTGGAGAATGCCCGAACGGAGAGGAAGAAAACAGTGGGGAATACGACAAGCATATAACACAAGCAACCACCGAGACGACACGACTTCCATCGAAATGGATTCGGGTGGCCCTTATATAGTACGACGCTTCACCTCACCGCGATCGACATCGTGACAGAAAGCGATGTAAATGTCACCAGGGCGTAGAGACGTACAATGAGACAAAGAAAGCATTCGGAGACGTTGCAGTTCCGTGCAGTAAGGTGGAAGATCGAAGGAGCGCGATCACACGGGCTATTGCACCTGTGAGGGGCCGCAGGCTACTGGAAATCAGGAGAAATCTAAGGGAAGATTATTCCGTGGTTTAAGAAAACTTAGATGTGTTTGGAGTTCATCGACAGTTTTCAAAACCTACACGTTATTAAAAGGCTCTCGTAAATCTTTCGAATTACGCCAATGTACTCCTAAAAAAAAAGATACATGTGTCGTGGTGGTCTAGTGATTTTGTGTGCTTGAGTGCTGATCCGAAGGTTGTGGGATGAAATCCCGGTCGCGGTGGTGGTATTTAGACTGATGCAAGTTATTAGAGGCCCATGTGCTTCCAATCAGGCGCACGAAAAAAAAAAAAAAAACACCTGGCGGGCGGAATTTCTGAAGCCGTTCACTACAGCGCCATGTATATTCATATCGTGGATTTAGGACATAAAGCCATGAAAATAACACCATTAAAGTTATTACGTGGATTATTATGTCAGCATAATACAAATGATACACAAGCGCAAGAAGTCAACTATACCTGAGTACGTGCATTTTTTTTGCCGTATGATTCTGTAGTAATCTTTTTTTTGTTATAAATTTTATGACAGCATCTGCGTTCGTCAAATATTTTCCGTAGATTTTCTTGCAGTCCTCGTTTTGTTCAGCCTACGGAAACAGCAGCTATAATTCGCGTTGCACCTTATTTCCGACACAGAGGCGGAGCCTGTAGACCCGATTTCGTGCACCGTTATTCAGCCCGCAATGCCCGACTTTCTGCGCCTTTGAAAGTCCGCGGCCGCCGTCGTAGGTCTCAGTGGTACGGCACGAAGCGGAGACAGGCCGCGGATGACCGATGTCCGAGTTGTCACCCGAGGCACGTTCGGCTGGCGCGGACTTATTTCTGAGCTCGTTCGCACTTGGCTGTACGGCATGACATTGACGCATCTCGGGAGGCAAGCGTCCATCGCAGCGCGTGAGCGCCAGTTTGGAAATGCTGCACAAAGCCCGAAGTATAAACAAAAACACGAGAGTCGCGTGATGTATATGCTTCGTCGACGCCCCTTTTGATACGCCTGTCCGCCACAGGCGTCGCAATGAAACTGGACTTTTTGTTCGGGCTATGCCGCCATTTCAGGCTGAGTTCAGTGTTATAGGTGAGGGTTTGTTCACTCTGGCAAAAAGAGTCACAAAGAAGAATCAAGCTAACAAGCACCCCGCTTTTCAAGCCAGCCGTGATGGATCGCTGTTTCCGAAAGCCGTTACCATGCTTTATTGTTGACGTCGGTGGTGCGGTGGCAGCTTTCAACATTACAGCGGCTCGCCCGCATCATTATATCACTGAATTTCACCACGCGTGCAGCCAATATAGATGCATTTCCCTGGCATCTCTACTACTTATTTTACTAGTTACGGTAGGCAAGAGCGAAGTGCTGTGCTGTCACTCATCGTATTCGTGCATGTTGTACATCACATTAGGGATTGATTGATGAATTGATTGATTGATTGATTGATATGTGAAGTTTAACGTTCCAAAACCACCATATGATTATGAGAGACACCGTAGTGGAGGGCTCCAGAAATTTAGACAGCCTCAGGGTTCTTTAACGTGCGCTCCAATTATGAGCATCCGGGTCTACAGCATTTGCTCCTCCATCCAAAATGCAGCCGCAGCAGCCGGGATTCGATCCCGCGACCTGCGGGTCAGCAGCCGAGTATACCTTAGCCACTAGACTACCGCGGCGGGGCCATGTTGTATATCACCCAGACGTGACAAGAACGCACAATATTTACCGTGAGATGCTGCAGAATGAAGTGGGTTTTGTTTTGTCTCGCAATGCTTTATTGTACCTATTCATTATGTGGCACCATGACAGCATGTGTTCGAATTCGCAGAGTTATTTTTCTCACTCACTCACTCACTCACTCACTCACTCACTCACTCTTTTTCTTTCCCCATTCCTTGGAGGCTAACGATACGGTTAATATCGCTTTCACCTCGTCCCACTACAGAAGCGAAATTTTATACGGCCATGTACTTACGCTTAAGTGCCCGTTAAGGAACCGCAGGTGATAAAAACTAATCCGGTGTCCCCTTCGCCGTTCTTATGGCGTGCCTCATAACAGTACAAATAATTGTTATGAAACAGTAAACCTGAGCTTCTTAGCTTTTTCGATCCAAGCGCTTTTTTTTATTCATTTATCCTACGTTTGTCACATCGCACGTTCGCTGAGTAAAGATTTGTTAAAGATGAACTTTTTGCCGTTGTAATGATTATTACGCGCGATTCCCCACGACCAACGTTATAGTGAAGTGCACTCAACTTCAAATACAAAACAAACAAATGCTCGATGGCAGCGGCAATTAAACGGAAGTTGAAACCTGGAAAAAGAGAAGTACGAAATTTTTTCCTTTTAAAAAGCACGCTTTGAAGAGTTGTTTTTTGAAGCGCGCACTCACTTGTGTTGTGTTTAACAGTGCGAAAAGCCGGAAGTTCATTACCGGAGTTCGGAGGGTGTCAATTAAAGCGCCTTTCTGTGTTTCTCTACTACTTTTTTTTTTCCGAGCTCGACTTAGCGCCCGCCAGGCATCCTCTCGAAAGAGCACTCTGCCCCGTGGCTTCGCCCTCTTGGCGTCTTATCTCCCAGTGGTCACGTTGCTGCTGTTTTACTGACAGGATAGTGTAATATCCCGTTGAAGGAGACGACCAAGGTATCAAAGTGCTTTATACAACCGTGTTTCTTTCAGGCTGGAACGTTAAGAGAGTTGTTGCGCAGCTCAACGCAAATATTTGTGGGGGAACTGAGAACGAGCAAGCGAAACGAGATAAGAGATAATAATATCTGAGAAGCGTGTCCTGTAGAGCTATTTCGTAGTGCATATCATATAAACATAAACTACGCTAGCAACGGCACACCAGAGTAGAAACAGACACGAGCACTATAATTCACTAAACGATGACAGTAAAAGCACTTGCCAGTTCGCCAAAAAAGAGTGCAGCCATTTTTAGTAGTACTAAGGTGTTAAGAGCAAGCGAAGGGGCAAAGAGCAGGGGAAAATCCCCGAAGCCTCGTGAATGGGAAGACATGGACCAAATAAGTGCGCCACTGAAACGACTGTCTTTCGCTATACAAGAAAGAGCTCGATTTTCTTGGTTGGATAATGGTCTTGCAGGGGGAGTGCACTATATAACGTCATGTGGTCGTCACTGTTTTTCGTGCATGCTCGTTGTTTCAGGAGGCAAGATCACTTGTTAAGACTGCGTTCGCCTTCTCTGCTTCTACTGCGATGTCCCGTTCTAAAGGCAGTTTAATAATAATAATAATAATAATAATAATAATAATAATAATAATAATAATAATAATAATAATAATAATAATAATAATAATAATAATAATAATAATAATAATAATAATAATAATAATAATAATAATAATATCTTGAACGTCCCAACAATTTCACATGAATATAAGATACGCCATAGTGTAGTAGGGCTTCGCAACTTTTGAGTCTGGTGTTCTTTAACATGCACTGACATGGCGCAGAACAACGGCCCCTAGCGTTTCTCCTCCCCCGAAATGCAACGACAGCGGCCGTGATCGAAACCACGACCTTCCGGTTGGCAGCCCAACACCGTAACTATACTGTACAACCACGGCGGAGTGTTTTTTTGTCCTGTTCTTATCATTAGGGAAGAGAAGGATATTTATATCCTGTTTGGCTCTTTATCCCTATCATGTCTTCTATGACTATTCTCCATTGTTCTCAGTTCTGCCATAAATAATTAATTAGGTGATGCTTCTTTATTTTTTAAAAATTTATTTCATGCATACCGGATCGTTTCAGAGTCTTGACTCGGAATAATTTTGTGCTGAGCACGGTAAAATTGTTGTTTTCCCTATGCTCATCGTCCGACAAAGGGCGAGAAATTCACGCGATGGTTATCCACGTGTGACCGAAATAAAAAAAATAATGAAACTGAAATTTCGACTTTGTTCAATATTTGCAGAAGTGACTACTATAGACAGTTTATTCTTAGAAAGGCCGCCCACTTGCGAGCTTTGTCATGTTCCCCGATATAACTTTACACGTCGCTAATGATCAGTTGCGGTCGTCATTTTCGTTCAACACCCAACTGTGGGACTCTGTTTCGGCGATCCAGTTACTTTGGAAGCCCAGTCATTGTACAAAGCTTTTAGTTCGTGTTCCTTACCATCGATATCCATTGATATTTCCGGTAATTACCCTGAGGGCATTTATGAAAGGCTGCTTCGTTACACGTGCACAATTATCACCACATGCGTTCTTTGCTTTATTGCATACGCACGCGTGGACTCGTTTTCCACGCAAGTGCATGCAACGAGTGTTTTTATGAAGCCCCTACGTAACATTTACAAAACAGGGTTTCTTGCTCTATTCACCCCCCAAAAAATATTCGAGAAACCTTCAAATTATGCCACTTTATGGTACATTACGCACATTTTCTATTAATCGACAAAAAATACTTTATGACATTCTGCAATTGACATATTGTGGCTGGTAAGTTTGCAAGACACATGTACTTTGAACGAATGTTCAGGATGACACAAATTTCGAGACATTCATTCCTAAGTTGCGCTAAACAGTATACGTGTGTGTTCTAGTTAGTTTTGTACTTCAGTGCTACCGACATCATTTCGATGAAAAAGAAAAATAGCCGAAGCAGACATGAAGTTCTACTGTAAGTTTTATTCTCAAAGTCTGGTCTGCACCCCATTAAACTCCGAGTGAGTAGGCCTTGCAATATTTCTGGTTACATTTCGACTCTCGCAATGTTTGACATAAGCTAAAAAAAATTGTTAATTTTTGCAACATATTAGAAATTACTTTTTTATAACGATTACAACAATTTTACAATGACTACGTCGGTAGAAAAGAGATGTTCGTAATTTGATCGCACTCACGTAAAAAACAAAAAACAAAACAAAACAAGATAACCACTAATACTCAGAACTCTGTTATTTCTGCAACCTTCAATGACTTTGTACGCGAATCATGCTGTGTGGCATATATTAGTGAATTATTGTGAAATAAAGAATGAGTGACACATGTGGCTTAGTGCAGTAGAACGTTTGTTTCGCGAGCTGGTTCTTAATAGAATGTGATAGGACACGCAAATAGAGACAGTAAATGACAAAAATAAAGGAAAAACGTCCAACTAAAGGAAACAGGCACGAATTGAAACAAGAGAGAGGACTGCGTGACTCATTCTTATGCGCCGATTCGGTAGCGACAGCGTTACGGCTGAGAAAAATGCACCATACTTTTTTTCACTTTTACGCACCTTCTTTGCTGGCTATTGAGAAACGTGGCAGTAAGTTGCATGTACGTCGAATACTTTCGGCTAGAAAGCAACTTTAAGCGCGAGATCCCTCTACTGGCCTCTTTACTACGACGTTGAGAATTAGTTCTCCCCACGCAGCCCTCACGTTTACCCCGCATCCATCAGCCAGTGCGGGTTATTCTTCACCGCATATAACTATATACTGCTCCATCTCTACTCTCGGATTTCTCTGGCCCCGCCGCGGTGGTCTAGTGGCTAAGGTACTCGGCTGCTGACCCGCAGGTCGCGGGTTCGATTCCCGGCTGCGGCGGCTGCATTTCCGATGGAGGCGGAAATGTTGTAGGCCCGTGTACTCAGATTTGGGTGCACGTTAAAGAACCCCAGGTGGTCAAAATTTCCGGAGCCCTCCACTACGGCGTCTCTCATAATCAAATGGTGGTTTTGGGACGTTAAAACCCCACAAATCAATCGGATTTCTCTGTGCTTTGCCTCCCACGTTAGCACACACTTCATCGCATTAGTTCGCTGCAGTGCAGATAGACACACGAGTTGCGCGAACGATACCTTGAGTGAGATCGAGGTTCCCCGCTTTAGGAGATTGAAAAAATCATTTGTTCCTGCGCTTCTGCAAATACCTCCACGCCGGTTTCGTCAAAGGAGCATACAAAGTGAGAACAGCCGATGCTGGACGGGCCTTTTCAACTAGTTTTCTACGTCCCCATCGGTTGGCGCGGCCCGCAGTCTTCGCCGCACTGCACCAGAGCCGTACGAGGCAGAGCCGTACGCGAAGGCTTCCATTCATGGCTATCCGGTGGCGCCCGTTTCGGTGATAAACGAGCTCAGTAGGCCGAGCTTGGGAAAGTGGCTCCCGCCACGTATTTATGCGCGCATCCATACAGGAACGGCTGTGCCCTCGTCATTCTCTGCGCACGCGCGCTCCGTGGTATCGGAATTCGTTAATCCGACGGCGTGAACCCTCCCCGCTTGCTATCAGAGGCTGGCACCGTCCTTGCTGCCAGGAGGCTTCAGAGTCGTTTACGTGGCCGTCTTCTCACTGCCTCAACCTTCTCCTCACACTCATTCTCGCCCTTCCTGCCGTCCTCTCGAAGTTCAGGCCAGATCGTAGCACGCAACATAGCAGGGCGCCTCTTCTCGCAACCTGCCAACGTCACACGGCCGAGCCCCATTCTAGTCGTGGTCGATAATGGCTTCGAGTGCTGTATCGGAATGACTCGTAACATAAAAATTGTCCCCCGCTTCCCTCTCGCTGACAGCGTATGGCTGTATCGACGTGGATAGGAGGGATCCTGAACTGTTTCACATCGATCAGGCCTGTCCAGCGACGAGTCGCGTTATTACCACACGTACAAAGTGGACTGTTGGCCAGCGCTATTTCGCGCACACTGTCACTAGCAGAGACACGAGAGCTAAGTAAAGAGCTCGTATTCAACGACTGAACTATTCTTTTCTACGCTTTCCGCATTGGGATGGCCAACACCGCAGCCTGTGACCACTGTGGCAACGAAGAATCCATCCGACATATTCTTTTGTGACAGCCTAAAGTAAAATAGACAACGACGATGCCTTCGCAAAAAACTCAGAAAATCAGATAATCAACCTCTGTCACAGGAAAAAAATTTACAATATCGACAGGATGCACAATCACAGAAGAAGGCCCTGAAAGTGCTACTGCGCTTTTTGCGATTGACTGTCCTTTCTGAACGGTTGTAGCCAGAACGCCCTTCTTGTGTACGTTTTTGTTTTCTCATGAGTGCACGTGCATTTTTTTCTTTCTCTCTCTCTCTTTCTTGCCCCTATTTCGCCACCCCCAGTGTTGGCTAGCAAACCGGACGCCAATATCTGGTTAATCATTTCCCAATCTGGTATCACTTCATAAATTCTACCCGCAGTGTTATGCAGACCGTTGCCCCGGCTGTGGAAACTCGCCCACGACCTTTTGTGTCTCGATCGAGTGCACTGCGAACATCTTTCGTTCCTTTCTTGCTTTCCTTCACCCTTTACGCAGCGAGGAGCTGTGGGATGATCTCTCCACGATGGACCTCCCGAGGTCCTCCGAGCTCTGATACAGCGGGCCCGACTCGTCACTGGAGTCGTCCTAGGGACCCCGAACTAGGGTTCCTCCCACGCCCCCCTTCTCCATATTTTCGTGAATAAAAACATTTCTCTCTCCCTCTATGGGCCATCCTGTCTATATACCTCTCTCTACTTAAAATATGCACGTGCGTGCGCCATGGGCGCAGCCAAGGAGGGGGGTTTCACGTCCTCCCCTCCCCCACAATGTTCCAAGTTTGCATGTGTATACGCAGACATACAAACATACGGACGAACATACATAAAAGATGGTTACCCCCACCTCCTCCCCCCCCCAAAAAATTTTTGCCTACGCTCCTGGCATGCGCTGACAAAAAGTTATGCTTTTTTTACCTCAATTTCCAATCTAAGCGCTTGTCATTATGTAGTTGCCCCTGCGAAAATGATTCATTCAACGACTTATTTGAAACTATAAGAACCTTTACGATGGTGTATGCCCAGCCAAAAATCCGCACAATATTTATTATTTATTGTTTTTCTTACATTTGTATTTATTCTGTATCTTGCGTTCCATTATTACCCTATTTTGCGCTCGACCTATAGCCTAGTAAGCCAAGCCAAAACATGGCTAACCTTCGTAACACCACTTCCCGTTTCTTTCACTCGCTTTAAATATGAAACAGCACTGTCAGTACAAGGTAAGCAGATTACTAAATCGTATTTGCTAAGTTGTACAAATTCTCACCTCAGGGAAATTGAAACGTTGATAAAAGCAATATATTGCACCGTAAATTGTGTTCGTCTTGAATACATACCAATGGCGACTGCTATGTGTATATTCACTTTGCAGTCTTTTAAGGCAGTATAAATAAATGTAAGTAGTTCTATGTTTTCTTTTTGCAAAACTTCAAAACAAAACATTGCAATAGCTTTAGAATCAAGAAAAAAATGGCATTGTTTTCGTTGTGGATTTGTAGGGAGCCCCTTTAAGTAGCTACTAATTATTAATCGCATTAAATCAGTCATATCACAATGCATAACAAAAAAAATTAAGTTGAATGAAGGCACTCGTCAGTATCCACGGGGCCACTAAAAATTACGCACAACATAACTTCTTTCAACAGCTTTCAAAAAATAGGAATACCATACACATACTTTAATATCTGTTCCTGCAAGTCGTTATTGTTAAAGCATTATGCTTCAAAATTGAAACGCGCTCATATATATTAGCTACATCGTAAAACCAACCGCCCGCAAGGGCACAGTGACAGCTTCAGCCGAGACGAAGCGAGAGACATCGGGAAGGGACTGCTGGTTATTGAACAACAGATAACAGCACAAACGGTCGGCTGTAGCTGTTGCGATAGACGGCCATCAACAGCGCTGCCCGCCATTCCCGCCGTCTCTATAGAATACGACAGACTGCCCCGAATGTCCCATTTCTCAAAACGACGCCACCAGATGCGATCGTGGTGTCGCAATGATGAAAAAAGAAAGCGAGAAGAGAAAAAGAAATGAAAGAACAGCACTGCCTCTCGCCGTTTCCACAAGCGCCGCTCTTTGGGAACGCGACTGGGAAAAGCGAAACGGGAGTCTGACACACCCGCCAATTTCTTGGCCGCCTCCACCTCGCACTTCTATCTCACTCCCTTCCACGTCCACCCCTGCCATCCTTCTCGGCGTGTCTGTGCAAATCGCTGGGAGACCCATCGCCGGAAAAGCGAATACTATAGCGCACTCCGCAGACGCCAGCCTTACAAGGGCTTCTCTTTTTCCTGCTCTGACCCAGAATGTAGGCACATGCGGGTCCCGATACACGAAGCTCGCTTGTACGCGCAGTGTCTAGAGCATTGTTCCTTCTGCTGCTTCCCGAAGTTCCTTCTACGCGTACAGTCAGCGTGCCTCGGCGGCGCGTATCAGCATAACGTAACAATCTGTTCGCGAGAGCACAATGTTCCCGAAAGGAAAAAGAATCTCCCTATAGCCTCCGCACGGCGCTCCTCTTTTCCCCGACGTCCCTCGAAACCCCTTTCTTCCCTTGTGAAGAGAGGAAAGCACAAAGCGACCGCCACTTCGGCCACCGACTAACCTCGCATCATTGTGCTTACTTGCTCCCGACACCAGAGTTTTGGTCCGCGAGACTTTGCTTTATTTTTTTTTTGCGCAACGACCTTCCTCTTTTATCCTTCCACCCTTGCTTATCTTTTGGTTTTCCTTTCTTTCCTACAAGTGACGTCATCTTTCCTCCTCCATCTCTCTCTTTACGCTTCACTGTGCGTTTGTTCCTCCGGGTGCACTGCACGACAAGTCCGGCGTTCCTCCACATCCTCAAGCTTCGGTATTGATCTCTTCATCTTACTTTATGATTATCGTTATTTTCTGGCACGCTCCCTTGGTTCCAGCTTTTTCTTTCTTTGCCCAAGAACTGCTCGATGCTTGGTGGTGGTTGTTAGTGTCGCGATGCTGCGCATCGCCGATATTTGTTTTTCCCCGCAGGACCTACAGTCCCCTCCACCTGCAGTGTCGGCAAGGTTCCCACGCGTTCCGGCAGAACAAGAAAAATAAGGATCGAGGGAAAGCAACAACGGGTGCCAAAGGAGGTCTTGTTTCTCTCGCGTCGTCGACACACAGTGTACACATGATTGGCTGTACACGCTCGCGTACATCGGGTACAGCTACGCCAGTGATGCCGGGATAAGGAGAGTTGAGCGGTTACACGCGATAGGCGTCCTCCTCCCCATTCCACAGCACGACACGCTTCATTTCCCTCGGCTCCCCAAATCCCCTCCCGTGTAACCGAATTCCTCCCGCACGTTCCTTTTCCCTCTTTTCTTACTTAGGCCGCAGTAGCATTCCTTTGCCGTGTCTTGCAATTTCTGCTCGCTAATGGATTTAGCGCGCAAAAAGAAACACAAGTGCGTGATCGGTATTTGTCAAAGCTCTGATGGGGAAAGAAAAAAAAAAGGCGATAAGTGTATTCGCTAGTACGGACTTTGCCTGGTTTCTGTAGTACAATGTTGGACGTGTTTTTTGTTGTTGTTGGACGTTATACAACGTAATAAGCCCGAGTCTCGCGATGTCCCAAGCTCACCAATGCACACACCGAGGTTTTTAACCCGAGGAGGCTACCACACTTTATCGTCTGTACAACGAAGATAACGTTGCGCTAGACAGGCAGACTACATTGGTATGGTGCACATGACCGTTTAAAGTCATCTTATTTGTCGCC
>WOVY01014137.1:0-117500 GCA_013436015.1 Rhipicephalus annulatus | reverse complement strand
ACACTCCCCCCAGAGGCCCTGACGTCACAAAATAAGCAGTGTACACTAAGTAAAAAAAAAAACAACTATGAAGCTGTTCGTCTCTCGGATGCACTCCGAGAGAAGCAGATTTCGTGAACCCATCGCGAATGCCCCTAAGGCGCCAAGAAGGAAACGTCTAGCCTTTGATCGTGGGAAGTGGGGGAACAGTGGGGAAGAAGCAGTTTTATTTACGGGATCGGAGCAGGAGTGCACACTCCCGCGTAGTGTGTGCTCTGTGCGTCGTCGCACTGCTGCAGTGCGATTAACAAGGTGCCGGCAAAGAGGCGGCGGAACTGACGGGCCAAGTGGATTCGTGGCAGGTAATAAGAAGAAGCCAGCCAGACCCGACAGCGGGGGATTTGTACTCGAATGCGCGTCCCCAGGGAGAGGAAGGACAGCCGATGTACTTCCCACGGGAATCTTGTCTCTATACCCACCCACGCTCTTGACTGAGCCGCCTTGTTCTCCAAGCCTGCCTGTCTTCTTCTTTAGCCTTCGTGACCGACGCGTCCCGTCGGATGCAGCGGACCGCTTGCAGCCGAGCGTCTTATCCGGCAAGCCCAGTTTGTGGTTGCGATAGTTTCTTATTATATAGTTCTTTCTTGTTTTTTTTTGTTTGACGCTGCTTATGTTGTGTTTTACTTCACGTATATCATTACTACTCTGTCCTTCTTGACGAAGGCGAGCTTTGTGTTCTCCACGAAAATTACTACCAGCCCGTTCCTTTGTAAAGTTCTTTCGGTCGACTTTTCGCGCCCCATACAAATCGTAACCACAATAAAGTGTAGTTTGGCTGTTTGACAGCAACTACGACAACAGAAAGGCGTGAACAAAACCTAGATATTGTTTAAGCGAGTTCAAAAACAGGGTTCCACGAGGAAAATAACACAGATAGAAGCACAGACCCTAAGAATGCTCATTCTTCCTGGGGCCGACAGCGCATTATATGCGGTGAATAACGAAAGAGAAAAAAAAAAAAACCACTGAACGAGAAAAAAGAAGAAAACACGTGAAAATTGAAGAGCTCGTTTTTCTTTGTGAGACCCAGTAATAATGAGAACTAACAGACAATGAAGCCATGGAATATATAAGGGATGTTATTAGCAGTGATTGAAGTGTAAACTTACATTACAATTATTATATACTAATAACCTGCTCTACACGGTTCTTGACATCACTGCTCTCATTAGTTCTCATTAACACGATAAAAAGTATAAATCAGACGCTGCTACCATAAGCTGAACTGAATAAATTCGTAAAGGACATAGCAGTTGTACTGTGAAGTAAGGCAACGAGAAATCGCCCCTGAGCATGCACGAATATCAAAGCCAGTAACGCACGAGCAAGAAAGTAAAGAAACGTGCTTGTTAACTGTGAGCCTGGAGCAGAAACGTGGTTGTGGCTGATTCGAATGAAGGTGATTCAAAAATGTCGGCTCGTACGCTTTTCGATAAAGCCAGATTGAAGAGAATGCCCGGTGAGTTTGTTTGCCTACTTTTCAAGTGCGCTTTCAAGACGTTTGAATACATTTGAATGGGTTGTCGTAACAATAAGAAACAAAAACAAATGCACTAGTCTACAAAAACACGTATAAAAAAAGCTACAGACAATTCTCGTATGAATACTGCATTCTTCAATTATCAATAGCGCGCGCGTGTGTGGTTCGACGTTGCCACCGCAGCAAAAAAAAAAAAATACTCGAAGGTTTGCTGAATCATCATATCGTACACATCTCACTGCGGTATTTTTTTTTTTGCTCCCTCGCACATCATTTAATTCTTCCTCGTCAGGGGCAACATTATCGCGATTGGTACAAATTTTTTATAGTTTTGGGCGAAGCAGATTAACCTCTCGTACGTATCTGCGCGTACACAAAAGGAAAGTGCGCCCAGACATGTAGCTACGAATGATTAAACAGTGAAACGTGGAAAAAATTAAGCAACATCGCGCCGACTAAGTGAAAGTTGGCGTACAGGACGTTGTCATAGAATGCGATATTTCGATTAGGAATACCAAATAATCGAATTTTGCGGCCCGTTTTCACTAACGTACAATGCGCTGGCACATTGCCCAGAGTTGTAGAAGCCGCATCACTGCGAGTTTGCATGACACTTACCGTTCTTGTTATGACGTACGAGGAGTATTTTATAACATCGGGTTCGCAAGCGAATCTCCAAGCCAAGGCCAGAAACGTGGGGGAAATGATGTTGAGAAACGTTGGCCTCGTCGAAGTACTTTTTGTCGGGTTTGCCACAGACTGAGCGTACAGCCATGGAAGTATATAATGGGTGACAAGGGCCAAAGTATGAATGCTTATGGAGAGAAATGTTGGCGTAAAGAAGATGAAGTCACGTAGTCACCTAAGCATTCGCTTAAGACGACTCAGAAGTGAAAACCATCTTTATATTTTCAGTCCATTGCGTTGAATCTGTCCACTGTTTTTTCCCTGCAAGCAACACCTGGTCTATTTCTAGCCGGATTTTTTTCAACACTCGTTTAAACATTTAAAACGGCTTTCTGCTTGAAGTACGGGCTCGTTTCTTTGTTTCATAGCAGACGCCAGTCACAGAGAAGGTTGTACGAAAGAAGTTCAAAGACAAGGTGGCAATTTTGAATCAGTATTCCCACTTGCGTTTGTAACTTTAGCGCTATAGACCTGCGGCACAAAATCGCAGCGATACGTATAAATTTGTTCGGCCCTGTATCATATGACGCTGTCAAATGTTAGACTTAGCACGGGTGCGATCACTCTAAGACACTCCGGTAGAATGCTCGTATTGTGATCAACGGCGCGTACATTAGCTTTGCTTTGCGTACATTACGAGCATGGTGTAAGATATAGTTGGTATCTTACACCGTGGTTGCAACACACCGCCGCATTACTCATGTTGACGCAAGAAGGCACGTCGGGTGAATCCAGCAAAGCCTAGAGCGTCGTGCCCAAACGCGCTGGTCACCCCCCCCCCCCTCACACTTTTTTTTTGCGCCACCAAGATGCACACTATACAGCAAGGCATGAGTCGATTCTCGACGTTGAACAAAGCGGTATCGCTGTGTACCCTTACGTTTTCTGCCGTAGCTGCATTAGCCTGGATACTTGTGGGTACGTTGGTGGAGTCGTTGGCGGTTGCACGGGCATAGAAGCCTTTCGCGCGTAGCAGCTGAGTGCAAGAGCGTGGCTCTGTGCACGCCAGGCTGGAAATTGTTTTCTCTTTACGTGCGCCCTAGCGGCACCATTAGCAGCACCGAGCTTGTGCAACCTGAACGTGCCCACCACTGCATCGTCCTCCACGACCACCCCTCGTTGCGTGGATTCGCAGTGCTTTTTTTTCATCACTTTCTGTATTCTGATTGATAGTGCATCGTGCAGCATTCTCAATGGCGACTATACAGGGCTACATACGTACAAAGAACATTTCAACTCCATGCCATGCTTGATCGGAGAAGCTGAGGTAAATAAACAGTTAGGGAGTCTTCTAAAAATATGACCGTAGAGCGTTGTTTCAATATGTGACTATATGTTGGGCGGTTCTTGTAAGCCACCGTAGCACATTAAATGAGACGTTGACAAAACTGCTTCTAAGGTTCATCAAGGGGCGTATTTCTCATGTTAGAGCTTCCTTACGCTGAAGCTAGTTCAATCTATCTCAGAACTGCAAGGTATTAGTGAAACTAGTTCAAGCAAACACAAACGCACCGGTCAGTCGACTTTCTTACACATTTTTCTTCACCTGCTGTAGCGTTTCCCTCATTGCCGCCGTATCTATATACCTTAATACCTCGATCGTATTTTCGGGACCCATCTATTGAACTCATAAAGCAGAGAACTTGCTCTTTTTTTTTCTTCCTTTTGGGGATCGAGCGCAATTCTGGCCCTCGCTCCCACGTTTCCTCCTCCTCCTCGAAGGCTTCACGCCCGAGCTCCCCCTCTTTCCTTAATCGCTTTCTTGTCGCCCCAGGCGCGAACACCACGAGAACCTTTCATATTCGAAGGCCTACCCATCACCTCTACCCCTCTGGTCTTTTTTTTTTGCACGCTTTTATTGTACTACACATTTGCTCACTACATCGGACATTTTCTTTTTAAATCTCTCTTTTTCTTCTTTTTCTTATAGCACAGAGCTACGTACTCCTGGCACGCCCCGTAGGCTCCATCTGTAATGCGTGTCAACGTCCTCCCTTTCCAGGGTGTTATTCCCACCCCTCCCTCTCAGCTCAAGTCGGCGGCCCATATATCTCTCTCCCTAATCAGCTCTACCATGGACAGCACGCGTAAGTGCTCAAGACCCCCGAAAGACCTCAACAGCGACGTGATCGGAGCCCTTGGCGACGCGTTTCTCGCGCGCGGTGTTTGCAATACACTGAACATCGCTAGACGCGATAGGACCGACTGTAGTCCATGCTTAGGAGAGGGATCATCGATGAAGAATTGTAAAAAAAAAGAGAGCTCTGAGAAAGGAAGGATGGCGGAGAAATCAGAGAATGAAAGAAACCAAAGGTATAGAACGAGTCCTATAAAGAAGCGAAAAGGAAGAAAAGCCGGAGCTTAAAGAGAAATATGACAGAGAACAAATGAAAGGGAGAAAGGATGACTAGACTGGTAAGTTTTCAACCTCACCATGGGAAAGGAAGTAGAGTTTGAATGAGTGAGAGACACAGAGAGAGCATCTGTCTGTAGGAATTAAATGCGCGGCGTAACGTTTAAGTGCGTCGTCTTCAACTATTACGGAATGAAGGAAAAATATGGAAAAATAAATATATTTGAATTAAATGGCAAAAAAAAACGGAAAGAGCGGGTAAACGGTCCCGTAACGTCGGCTCAGTTTTAGTTTTAAATTTTATCATTAGAAGCATACCAGACTAAAAGTGACTGAAGAGCTTATTTTATTCGTATAAGAAAACAGGAAGCAGTGAAGAAAGAATGGAAATGTCTCTGACAGAAGCAGTGCAGTGACGTGAGGAGGAGAGATATATCGAGCGAGGGAGAGTAAGAAAGAGAGAGAAAACGAAGTAGGGAGAGAGATGCATGCCAGTCGAGCCATTGGGCCGGGACTTGAGGCACGCGGAGCTCGCAGTCGAGACGCGCCTGCTCCATCCCGTGAACGTCACCGCTTGGATGCTGCAAGCAGTAATATATCTCGAAAGAAAAAGAGGATGTCATGGAGAGAGAGAGAAAGAAAGAAAGAGAGATAAAGGGAGAAATAGAGGGAGAGAGAGAGAAGTGGGGCCGAGGCGACGCGGCGTGCCTTAAGTCTTGGTTCGCGCGCCGCGTGATTGACGAGGTGGCTCGCGAGGTTCTGCTTCGCAGTCACTTAATTTGCGAACAAGAAGACGCTTGGACGCTCTTCCTCGGTGTTTACGGGTGCACTTTGTTGTTTTCAGCAGCAGAGCTGTTCAAGTCGACCGTTAGTCCATTCGGAGCGAACAGAAAGCTATCATCAACATGAACCGGCGCGAGCTGCCTTCGTCCTCTTCTTCATCTTCCGCTTAGCTCTCAGAATGCGAGTCCGGCTTGGGATGCAACAGCTCTGATGGGTGATAGAACGAGTACAGGGAGACAAAGAGAGAAAGATAAAGATAAAGAAAAAGAAAAATTGAGAGAAAAAAAGGGAAGAATGAGAGAAAACTGATAAAAAACTGATAAACAAATTAATAAAGAAATATACACAGGGAGGAATATGTAGAAAGGAACAGAAGGTACGAAAAATAGAAAAAAAGTGAATAAAAAAGGGAGAAAGCGATGAAAAAAAGAGTAAGTGGGAAATAGAGAGAGAGAAAGAAAGGGCAGGAAGCAAGACAGATAGAAAAAACAAAATTGAGAAGTTAATATTGAGAAAAAAAGACAGAAGTAGAAATTAACAGAGGCATGAAAGATATAGGAAGACATAAACAAAGAGAAAAACAGAAATCGAGGTAGAAAGAAAGAGACACAAGGCACGCCGACCAGCTCCGCCATTCCTTTAGACTCGGCGCCACAAAAGCGTAGCTGCCACAGTTTTCTTTTTACTCCCCTGTTTCTTTCGCCTGTCCTCCTGTCCAAATAATAAAAAAAAACGAAGGGAACTCGAGTAAATGCGTCGCAGAGTAAGTGGGGTGTCGCGTGAACGTTTGCATGGTATGGTTTAGGAATGCTGAATTTTTATTTGGTCTCTATCATTCTTATTTATTGAATCAAGGAGAAGCGTTGCCTTCGACGAGTGGTGAGACGCTGACATACGAGGGGTGCCCAGTCAACAGTTGTGCAGCTCGAGCAGTCGGTTTTTACTAGCAGATGCTGCCTGCGTCGGCCTTGCGAGGCGAGAGAGGGAGAAGGGGAGGGGTGCAAACAGTTGGCACGAGACGCAAGCATGCGGCACGATACGCGAGGTCCGAGCATGCGCAGTGGGTGTGTGGACATCGCCGCCGACGCACGACGCGTGACATTGTGCGACTCAATAGTCCGCATTTGAAGATCTGTACCCCCTGCCCCGCCGCGGTGGTCTAGTGGCTAAGGTACTCGGCTGCTGACCCGCAGGTCGCGGGTTCAAATCCCGGCTGCGGCTGCTGCATTTCCGATGGAGGCGGAAATGTTGTAGGCCCGTGTGCTCAGATTTGGGTGCACGTTAAAGAACCCCACGTGGTCAAAATTTCCGGAGCCCTCCACTACGGCGTCTCTCATAATCATATGGTGGTTTTGGGACGTTAAACCCCACAAATCAAGCAATCAAGATCTGTACCCGTCGGCAGCTCACATAGGCGATGTTTGCGTGTGGCGCGCGCTGATGCGGATGTGGTGAAATCAAGCTATCTTGTGTAATGCTTACTTGCGCCGTCGATGAGACTATTGAACATATCTCATGTCACTGCCCGGCATACACAAACGAGAGGCTTTACTTGCGCAGTGTTTCAAATCAACTGGACAGAAAGTGATTTCACTGTCAAGAAAGTATTGGGACCATGGCACTGCCCATCCGATTTCCGAAAGGCAACGAAAGCTCTGTTGCGTTTTCTCAAAGACACCGGCCTGTTTCATTGTTTGTGATGCCAAACTGTTACGCGTCGGCCCAGTCGGTGACTTTTTTCGCCTCCCCTATAACTTTCCTTCCCCTCTTCCCTCCCCAGTGCAGGGTAGCCTACCGGGGCTCTGCCCTGGTTAACCTTCCTGCCTTTCTCCTTGTCTTCTCTCTCCCTCCCCCTCCCTCTCTCTCTCTCTCTCTCTCTCTCTCTCTCTCTCTCTCGTAGATAAGCATCAGAAGACACACGAATATACACGAGAAAGCGGAGGCGGTGATTTCGGGGTCGGAAAGCACGGTGTTGCCGAGGCTAAGAGGAGGCCGCCCTAGGGTCATCTGCCACTCCACCGGATGCTTTTCGCTTCGATGCTTTCCCGTCAAGTGCGCTAAGTGAAAGGCCGTGTATGGCGATCGATAGTCCCACTTCTGCAGCTAAACTCTACGGCGCTGTAGAAGAAAGGCGGGACTCTCAGGAAGCTGAAAGTAAAGCGAAACGCAAACGGTAGTTTCTTGTACTTGAAAAAAAAAATATGTTGAAAGACAAGCGTTACATCAGACGAAGCATTGCTGCGAACTTGGTACACTTACAAAAGACGTATTTTTTTTCGATACGACCTGCAGTCACTGTCTTAAGATGACGGCTAAGCCAGAAACAAGAACTGTGAACTCTCGAAGTGGGTATATGAGTTTGACGATTGGTACATTTAGACGGTCGTGGACGCATAAGTCACAAGCGACCTCGCGTTTGTTCTTTAAGATGTTTTTACGCGCTTCACATTTTTGTTAGGGTTTCGTTCCCATTGTGAAACGATTCTGAAAGCTCAACTTTTAACTGATTAAGGGCGCTCGCACACAAACGGACAGTAGAACAGGAAATTGCACAGACCAAGTGTTCTAGTGCCCGCGCGCGCAATTAATCGATTAAAAGAGGAACCAATACCAACTAGCCCAATTATCCGTGCTTCTGAAAGCTCAAGCCTCAAAGTACGTCAGACTTTCACTTCTGTACCTCCAAATTGGGAAACGCGCGCCTTCAGCGCTAAAGAAACGCACCTGATGGGTGGAGAAATCAAAATTATTTTTCACGGAATAGCAGTCGAATGTTCTAACCGTTAGGTCACAGTTACACGCAGTTTTAAGCAGTACTAAGAGAAGTTGGTGATCATAAAAGAAAGCCCGTACGTACCCAAGATGAGCAGCACTCAAGGGCTACAGATGATGAACTAACGGCAAACCGAAATGGTAACCTAAAATCCATTTCAAGCGTAGATTATACGCTTTGCATACTTCTGTCATTAAAGCACAACATGGCAAAATACCACTTATTGGTAAAACCACTTCTAACGAACAAGATCACAGTCATAGTGAAAGCCATGATTCCTCACTCAAGCATCCCTTATCCTAACGTATCTGAAAAATTTCTAATCTCCTGATAATACTGAGATAACATTTTCATATTGTCTAATATCGTCCCGCTGGACATGAATGAACCGGTGTTCTGCAACATGCCATAAAAAAAAATGAATGCACACGAGTGGTCAGCGCACAGGTGATTGAAGAGCTTAGCTTGAAACAGTTCGGAGTCGGACGCTGTTTCTGCGTAGTAAACTTTATTTTCGTTCATATCTTTTCATAAAAAATTATTCTGTGTTGTAGAATAAGCTTGTTCAACCTGAGACTATCACCACCATTAAACCGGGGATGAGAGAGCAGAATAGGGACTTGTGCCCAGCCCAGCTCTGTCAGCCCCAAAAAGCCTCACAAAAACTTACGAAAATGCCCATAACGACTTCAGCGCCACTGCGCTTTCATCTAGTTTTACCAGCTGGTGCAAGTCTGGAGGCATCGTCTTGGTGCCTTCACTGAAACGGCATTCGGTGCGATCGTTTTTTCGGGGTGCTTCGGGATGATTAGGTTGGCCTTGAAGAAAACCATTAAAGTCATCTGGTGGAGCACCTCACAGAAACAAATCGCTCTGTGTAGCATCGTTGCTCGAAGCGCGTGCAGATGAATAGTTGTCTTGGGTAACGAGACGTGCTATCAATAGTTATTCCTTAAATGTAGAGAACGCAAAGCGGGCGCGCTGTGAGAAAATGCTGGGCAATGTTTCCTCTAGCTTGTCAAGATGATCTTTATCGCGCTAACGAAGCTGCGCGTCGTGGTGTTTATCATGGTATAAAGATCTCCTTAACAGTGACACTGTCACTGAAAAAAAAAACACGAGTAAATGCGAATGAATATGTATTATTGCTGTAATTTAACGACGAGTTAGATGGATTACGTTCATTCTTTGGTGGAAGGTGACGGTAACAGTTGCGGTACACGCAGTTACGGCACACTAAAGCTCCAGCAATTTAAAATTTCATGCCAGCTTTGTCAGACACGCCGGGAGTTCTCAGTTCAAGTTGCCAGTCGAGAACAAACGTTGTGTTGTTCAAAAATCTTCTGCGAACTGTTCTCTAACGAGCTGTTGACTAAAAACTCCCTAACTCGCTTCAACCTTTGCAGCGATGGCTAAGTGCTGGCGCCATACTGTTTTCTAAGTTAGACTCACAAAAGCGACAAAAGACTGCGGATTCATACTATGAAGCACTGTGCCCCCACCGCAATAATGCCTAAGATGGCACTGTGGGTAATCTTCAAAATAAATAAATAAATAATTAAATAATTTAATAAATAAATAATAGACAACAGAAGCACTCAGAGAAATATTTGTGAAGAAATCCGTTTCCACACCTCCCCCCACCCCAACGGGCGCACGCACGTACACATGCAAGCACACGAACGCTCCAAAAGGTCTATGTGTCTCCCACTTCTAGTTCAATTAACAGAACCAATTAGAGACTGTTTCACAAAACAGCTAGAAAGGGTACGACGCTGCTATCCGCTGGGGACTTCCACCAAATGATGACAACTGGGACGTCAAAATAAATAAACGTCGTCGCCTAATTAGGTGCCTGAGTAATGCATACCCCCCATTATCTCTCATGCCCTGTCACCCGCCTGTCGATAGAAACAAAACATAGCAGCGCCACGCAATGAAAGCAAGCCGTAGGACTCGCAATCATCTGTGATTTCCGTTAATTAAAATCGACAGCGCAACGCATGTGAATAACAACATAACAAAAAAATTTACCCCTATCGCGTTTCTTTCGGCCGCGCAATACCATAGTAAAATTCTACTTCGCTTTATTTTACAACGTCCGACCTCGTTTCGCAACTCTTCCTGCCGAATAATATGCGTTCATTTTTGGTTACTTGTCCGACTTATCGCCGAAATTCACTGCGTCGCCTGCCAGAGAAAGATATCACAATGGGTTTCCGGCTTCGTTTTATGTGTTGTAATGACACAAACAGTGCGATACAGTGAAAAGGGCGCTAAAAAAGAGGGTAGACAAAGTGTGACACATTGCGTGGGCTACTGTTTAATCTCATCAAATGTCCTTAGAGAAAATGTGCAAAACACGAAGGAAGTGCGCGTGAAAATTTCAAGCTAAAAGAGCGCACGACTAATGCTTAATATTGTACAATAATGGTTTAGCGTTTGCATAAAAAGAGTATAACCAGACGCGATTCAAAACGTGCTGTCAGTATGTTTTGTCAAGGCTGGAACAAAATGGGGCAAAAAAAAAAATGTTGGTCTACTTTGCATGCGTTACCCTTATTCGATGTTCTACACTACTCTCCAACAGTATTTTTCAGTTTTTTTACTCTGATTTAAGGAATCGCACGCATCATAGCGGGGGCATTTTTTAACGCTTTTGGTGCTTCGGTTAAATAGAAATATCGCGCGAAAACCTCTCGCATGAAGTGTTGCGAAATTATTACAAGTGCGACAAAAGCTACGTGAAAACAGAGAAAAACATTGTTTAGGCAGCGTTGCGTTACGTGTTAAATGTGGCGTAGCAGTATTTATGTATGTAAATGCCAAGTGTGTATTGCAATGTAACATTATTAGACAATATACCAATCGACTTGGGCCCGTATGAGCTTTGTTAATGGTAACAAAGCCCATGCCACAAAAACTGATAAAAAGACAAAAATCCATAACTTATATATATATATATATATATATATATATATATATATATATATATATATATATATATATATATAACAAGTAAAGTACTGAATAGACACAAAAAAGAGACAGACATGCGCAATAATCGACATGCCAGAGAAACTAACCACAGACTGGATTTAAGAGGCAAATGATCATTAGTTTCGTTATTAGTTGACCATTATTACTTGATAATGAGTCGCATTAATTGCATTAGACCATTAGTTGCATTAGGCATACTGTAAGACGTTACGCCTGGGAAAAAGCCTCGAAAAATATTAGTAAGTAAAATCACACCAGTGTATGTGTGAGCACAGCATGAAACCCTGCGAGTTTCAAAAAAACTGGTTTTTGAATACACACAATGTGACTGACAAGAGGGGCTATTCAATGTGAAACATTCACATCACACTGTAAGATCGATAAACCTTCCCGCGCTGGCTGTGAAATTCCACGCGTACAAACTAGTTCACGTGAAAGGGGTTCAACGCGAGCTTTTGCTTGCTTATACAATCCCATCAACATCTGCCAAACACTCATGCTGTTTGTACAGTGAGGAAGGAAAATGGGAGGAAAATAACGGCAGGGAGGTTAACCAGCCTATAGGCAGCCATTTTGCTACCCTGCGCATTGAAGGGGGATGGGGGAGATGAAATATAGAGAGGAGAGAGGGAAGAGAGATAAACACAGCACATTAGGCAGCACACGCGCGCACACTTTGTCATAATCCAGTCCTGTCTTTCGTGGTGTGTGACATTGCTTTTACAGCCTCTTGTTCAAGTACGTGTCGCGTAGGAATTTCAACAGTGCTTTTGTCACCTTCTGTTGCAATGTTTGTACAGTGAGTGAACATCTCATCCTTGCCTCTTGCTGCGCTAAAAGACCACGAGCGGTTCTTCAGGAAGGGACGCCCGTCAAAATCAAACAAGACCTACCAAATGCTCCAGGCAAAAGTCGCAGAGATTTTCAATCCGTCTCCAAAGGGCTGAACTAAAAAAAAAACACACAAATAAAAGAATAACGCGTTTGTGCCTTGTTGTGTTCATGTCAACGCTTGCACTTCAAAAACTTCGCTTCAAGGAGGCCGCTTTCACCATCCGAGTGCCTTTTCCCTTCTCCTTCAAGTAGCTCTCTAGTTGGCTTCGGCGCCAAACAAGCACACTTACAAGCGACGACAGAGACAGCTACAGACACTCATGCGCAAAAGCACTCGCGTTGTGTGTGACGCACTCGACTGCATAAAGGCCCGGCACCCATTGCAACTTGAAAGGGAACGCGTAAAATGTAGAATAGTAGGCGTCGCGAATGTTGTGTTATAAATAAATGAATAAGTAAAGAAGTGCCGAGTGCGTGACAAAACGAGGAATATGAAGGAAGTGGAGCGCATTACACATTTTAAGATCAGCAGCCGGAGGCAGCTGACGGCTTTTGCACTCACATCCGGGAAGCCATCGATGACACATGACAGCATTCCTTTGTGTACGAGCCCGAGTGACTTCTTGCCTATTTCTTATTTTTGTTTTGTTTTCGAGACAAAGGAGTTACGATCGTTTTGACATGCCGCGCGCCGGTCGTCAACCATATCGAGACTACGTTCCGGTTGTGTTCTTTTAGGGTGCCGACGGCCGGAAAACGGGATGCATTTGCTCGAGGCCATATGCGCGGTACCATTCATATTCTCTGTTTCTGTTTCTCACTCTCTACTTCCTGCCGCCAACAACTAGACTCTGGCGAAAAAAAAAGAAGATTCGAAAATAGAGGCAGTAACCGAAGGTCACTTCCTGGCAAATATGAGAGCCGATATACAGTGGCGGAAATCTACTTATTTACTTACTGTAACAGCAGAGTCAGTTAATATCCCGAATTTTTCTTCGGAGTGCTATAGGCGCCCCACGGTCTCAACAGAACGTGAACTAGGCACGACACTTTTACGCTACGGAACAGATAATAAAAATTTGTGGAAGATGCAACGAAATAGAACACAAGAAAGAAAGGGGCAGTGGTGTGAAAGAAGTGTGTTTGCATATCAAGCACGAGAAGAAAAAAAAATATGAGTCTGAGGCGAATTATGCGACAGGCACGGTTCACGCTCCTGTAGCGAACTTTGCCGATGCCTCTGTTGTTAGCGGGTATTTGAATATCATTAATAGCTAAAGTTAACCCATGTAAAATAACAAAAATTAATGAGTATGGCAGAAGAGGAGTAAAACATGGTTAAACGAGCTCGTCGTGTGGGAGCAGCCACAGCGGCAAAACGCCTGCCGTGGCGGTGCCACGCGCGGCAAACAGTTGCAAGTTGTTCCCGTTTCTTCTTGCCTTGTTGGCGCTGGGGTCACGTGACAGAAATTAGGGTCTCGAGGCGCGCGCGCGCCTCTCGCCGATCTACGGAGAGAGGAGGACGCAAGAGGACAAACCGACACTGCACATGTCTGTTCTATGACAACGCATGTGCGAGGAGGTGGAGAAGAAAGAAATGTACGTTGGCTGAGCTTGACGGTCATGCGGATGCACCAAGCCATCTTCCGGGCTTGCACAGGGATGTGTGAAGCTCTGGAGGATGTGTCGAGTGCAGATGTGGTAGTATGAGCGATGCAAGAACGTATTACGCTTAAAAACACCCTAGAAAGTGCGAGCTCTATTGATAGTATTCATCTTCTCACCTTTAAATACTCATCATCACTGCTTGTGTCTGAGCGGAGGGGCTCGAGCTCGAGTGGGAATAAACAAGAGTGGGGAGGGCTGAACATTGTATCTCAGTGCTTTTGTAGAAAAACGAGCGTCCTTAAATCAAAAGACGCGTCTGGTTGGGATTATAAAACAACAACAAAAAAAAAACACAGGATCACAAAGCGACGTCCACCGTTGTCGTATCAATGGGCACGTTTGGTCGGCCCCAGAGCTCGCTATTGAACGATGGGAACGCACACAATGATGATAGCAAACTGGCGCTAATGTGAATAAACATACGCATGACACCGATGATGGTAATATAAAGATGAGGAAGATGTGCATTTTAAATCTCTCTCTCTCTCTTTCTCTCTCTCTCACACACACACACACACACACACACAACACACACACACGCGCGCACGCACACACACACATATACATACACACACACACGCGCACACACACACACACACACACACACACACACACACACACACACACACACACACACACACACACACACCACACACACACACACACACACACACACACACACATTTCGCATTTAAGCTCAATGCAGCTGCACAGATGAAGTTCCCCAGATTGTAGCTAGCCTGTTGTTTTGCCACATATCCTTGCCTAATATAATATTAGAAGTTATTTTTCATGAGAGACAGGAATTGTATTTTGGTAGCCCTAAGCATCAACTACAGCTGCATAACCAAGACAATCCAACTGATCGGGGGGTTTCGACCCGAAAGCGGACAGAGAGGTAAAAGAGAAATCGTATCTTCTGAGATGTCTTCATGTAAAATGTTTTCCAAATGACAACTTGCAGGCAGCACTTATCTAAAACAATAAATGGTAAGTCATTTTTAATGGACGTCACGTGGACCTACGTCACATGTTATAAACAAGAATATTTATAATGCTTCAAGTTTAAACACCTGTGTACGCGAGGAAGTAAGGGTGGCCCAGAAAGAGATGTGCTTTCGCAGCGAATTGAAAAGTAAAAGAAAAGTATATACTAGACCTTCAATCAGTGCATAAATTTCCGTGAATAATGTTTTCTCTGCAATACTGTACTTAACAGCCTAAATCTCCTAATGTTTTTCACATAAAGTTGGCTTTGTTACATCTACAGTCATAATGCAACAGAGCACGCTTTACAGAAAAAATATTTCTCGGGCGTGTTGATTGATTTGATTGATTTGTGGGGTTTAACGTCCCAAAACCACCATATGATTATGAGAGACGCCGTAGTGGAGGGCTCCGGAAATTTCGACCACCTGGTGTTCTTTAACATGCGCCCAAATCTGAGCACACGGGCCTACAACATTTCCGCCTCCATCGGAAATGCAGCCGCCGCAGCCGGGAATCGAACCCGCGACCTGCGGGTCAGCAGCCGATGACCTTAGCCACTAGACCACCACGGCGGGGCCTCGGGCGTGTTGAGCACGCTTAAAATATTACGAAAACATTCACGAATATTACTGGCATTAATTCTAAAAGAAGCTTCAATAACGCCAGGAGACACGAACTATACATAATTTGTAAGTTTATGGAAACAATGCAAAAATTCATCGCGCTATATCATCGTTTATGAAATTTAGGGTTGTTTTAGAAAGACAATAGCGAGATAAAATTAGTTTTTTTTGGTTGCGTGACAAGAGGGGTGGGAATGGAAAGAACACCATATTAAGGCAAGACATTAGGCAAGCAATAACACACTTATAGATGTCCACCTATGCAATTAAATTTAACACCTGCAAATAGGGGAGCGCACAAGTTCTTTCATAAATTTCACTCGGATTGCGGCGTTTTTTTTGTTTTTTAGTACGCTAACTTCTCGCTGAATAATGAAGCTCCATTAATACAAAAATGCTGTAAAAACACATAGGTTTGATGGAGTGTCCTGCGAAAACCTTTTTGCAGAGGCTACCTCTTGTGCACGTACTAGCTCGCTCTCACTTTATTCCTTAAATTTTTTTCGCGGTGGAGTGGCGTGGGTTGTCAGGCTACTCGTTTTTCTGTCTCAAACACGCCACACGGCCTTGCCTTCTCAGCGACACTTCACTGCGACGGCATTTCATCTCTCAGTGGCGTCAGCGAGCGTAATTAAGTTAGCTACGCTTACAGCAACCGAGTTCTGGATAGCCGCTGCCGCTTGCGCCACAAACCCAATTGCTGCGGCGCTGCCCACACCACGAATTTCTAGGGATTGGACCCACGGAATGGCCCTGCCCGACTGCGAGCTGCGGTGAAGGAAGTAATAAACGCGAAAGCTGAAAAGAGCCGGGGTGTCCGGTATGAAAGTATCCAGAGCCGCGAGGGCTGACGAGCCAGAACACATCGGATACGGCTCTCGTTTCCCTGAGGCGCACGGACAGTCCGAAATGTGCTCGTCTGAAGCCTGCGTCCGTATTTGGGGCCGGGGGATTTGCTTTTGCCCGCTTTATCTCGGCGTTGGAAGCTCTGATGAAATCACTCGTCCCTATTTCTTTTTCGTTACCCGTGAGGGTTCCCGGAAGAGCTGCTTTTTCCGGCATTTACGGATGTGGGATCTGAAAAGCCGGAATGTCTCCGCGATTTCGTCAGAGCGGTGTTCGATGTCGCGGCACTGACGAAACCACACATGCTACCTTGTTGCTATGGTGACCTCAGCAATAGTGATAACGCTACTCTGACGACCGAGCGTTTGTGTGCTTTCTCTTTTTGCAGACGTCTTTCAAACTGTCCCCATTCCTTTCCCTAGTGCAGGTTTACCTACTGATTGCTCTATTCTGGTTAGGTTCCGTGGTTTTTCTTTATCTTCTATTATTTTCTTCTTTTTCTGTTTCTGAAAGAAGGACAGAAACAGTTTATTCGCTACAGTCCACGTTCAAACACTTATTTCGTAATAAGAGCTGTACTTATATAAACTTCATAGGAAAATTGTACACAAGATAATATTATGGCGTCCTAATATGTCTTGCATTTAAGTAGTTTACAATAACCACGTCTGTACCAGTGCAGTTAAATATTTACCTGGGTGATGCTACTTTGGCGTCACCATTTGTGACCATCGATTTTCAATGTTTGAACCACTTTGGTGCCATCAGGGTCACCTTCGACACTTTGGACACTTCACTGAAGGAAAGCAAGGTCTGGGGAGTCGGAGCACCAGTCTCTAACACCACCCTTAAGGCCACGTTTTTAGGCTTTCATGTGTGTAATAGTTGACGCGACAGAGTGGGTCAACCATTCCAGGTGCTTGGTAAGCCTTCGCTTTGCGACGACTTTGCGATGAAGAAACAAAACTCAATATTGTAGACAGCTCCCAAAATCATACAATCAAGAACGACACCCACATGTCATGCCATTACGCCAAAACGTAGAAAAAAAAAGGCTCGACATAATAACTATAGCTCCCGTTGTTGTTTCTTAAGTGGCGATAAACGCATATGCCTGAAATATCAACAGATATGGTATGAAGTAGCCAACTCTGTAAGGCAGCTTAACGAGTGGCTGCCATAAAGGCATGTTCAGAGCTGAGAAAGTGTAATAGTAGCCACTACTACGAAGTTTAAGATGCGTGCATCTTCTGCATGTAGGAAAATAAAAAAAATGCAATGAGCGCAGCACTGTGTCGAAATAAACGTAGTTAATTCGAGCCACAGTTTAAGACGGGTGTGAACGTACTGCAGTAAGTTTACCTAGATATCAACATACATTTTTTTGTCACGTAAGTACAATAGCCGTCCACTCAGTGAGAAATGCAAGCAGCGATGATCCTCGTCACGCTTAGGAAAGTAATATTGCTGTAGTCTGGCTCAATGCTGCAAAAAAAACAAAAACAACATTCAGCTGCCCAAAAGCCAAATGTTTTTCAGGCTCTCGCTAAGCGGAGAATGAATACTTGATAGGATTTATTATCCCAAATCCACGATACAATTATGTGAAACGCCGTAGTGGAGGGCTCTAAAAATCTCGAACAGCTGGTGTTCTTTAACGTTCACCTAAATCTAAGCAAACAAGCCTCAAGCGTTTTCGCTTTCATGAAAAATGTGGAAACCACGTCCCGGATTGAATAACTTGACTTGGGGGTCAGTGGTCGAACACCATAACTCTGAGGCCACCGTGGAGGGTTCGCTAAGCAGATTGATTGATTGATTGATATGTGGGGTTTAACGTCCCAAAACCACTATATGATTATGAGAGACGCCGTGGTGGAGGGCTCCGGAAATTTAGACCACCTGGGGTTCTTTAACGTGCACCCAAATCTGAGCACACGGGCCTACAACATTTCCGCCTCCATCGGAAATGCAGCCGCCGCAGCCGGGATTCGAACCCGCGCCCTGCGGGTCAGCAGCCGAGTACCTTAGCCACTAGACCACCGCGACGGGGCGGTTCGCTAAGCAGGGAAATAACATTATGGTTTATATTTTTTCCGGAACATTCAGGTGATTGTATTCTAGTTTTTTTTCTTAACTGTTCGAACATTGCTCCATCAAAAATCATCACTAAAATATTTCCTCTTGAGGTGTGAAGGACAAAAAATAAATACAAGTGAAAAATATAAAAGCAACAAATAGTAAAATTGCTGGGGTTTTACGTTCCAAAACCAGGATATGATTATGAGAGACGTCGCAGTGAAGTGCTCGGAACTTTTCAACCACCTAGTGTTGCTCGTGCATCTAAATCTAAACACATGGACCTGTAGAATTTCGACTTCATTGAAGTGCGGTCGATATGGCCGAGATTCGATCTCGCAACCTTTCGGTCCGGAGTGGAGCACAATAACGTGTAGACCACTGCGGCAGGTTAAGGCAGGAGGACTCACAGGCAACGAAAAAAGCGAGCGTTCGGGAATTTCTGAAAAGTATTCTGTTCTTTTTTTTTTTAGCGCCCCTGCGTGCTCTTGATGCGAGTATAATTTCCTGGACGCGAATCTACCGACTTGTTAAGAATAACAGACAGAAAGTACTAGGTAAGATAAACGAAGCATATGCGTGCAAAGGAGGCTGTTCGATCAAAATAAATTACTTGCTAGAGCTAACCGATCAAAACCTATTGCGCGCCATGAAAACAAAACGAGTGACAAACGTCCTACTTCCTTCCTTGCTGAACAGAACGCGGGATAATCAAGGTGAAATAGGATTAAAAACGTACAAAAGACCATCTCCACCGGGGTTCGAAAAGTCAATAACAGATGACGAATCATATCCTGCAGAACTGGGCGACGTCATTAGGGTGGTCGATCATTTCGCTCCTTTATTGTCATTCTTTTTTTTTTGAACAATAGTTGTAGAACTGGGCTCGCGAAATGTCCCTGAACTGCTTTTCTCAGTAATTTATTCTGCACGATATCGCGTCGCGGTTGGCGTACAGGTCGTTAACGTAACCATTTATTCCAGCTGTGGAGGTGGACTCGTTGAGACCCTGTGTTACACCGATTGCCGCGAATGTGCTGTTCGCACTATCCTCTTTTGTTACCACTACAATTTCTTATGCTGTGTACCTAATTGAGGGGATTCCGCTTGGAAAACAAAACAAAAAAATTGGCCCCGTATCTGCATGTAATCTGCAAATGTCGTCGAAAGACGATAGTCTTGCGTGTGGAGAGAGTGGACAAGACATTTATTTGATGTTCTGCGCAAGAAAATTAATGAATGGTATTCTGGAGGCGCTGAGTTAGAGTGCCTAGAGCGTGCCATGGAGCCAAATATTGCTCGCAAGCAAAGTATCGATTGCAGATTACGCAAAACAGGTGCAGTTCCGGGCACCAACCTAGTACGGGTTGACAGAAGGAGATCGATTAGCTGCCAAGAAAAAAAAAGCCGCGGAGCTTGCAGCATTTCAGCGCGATGATCTCTAGAAGGCATTGGAGGCTGGGATAACGAAGATGGATGTAACAATCACCGAAAGTAGTATGATTTGAGATAACTGCGAGCATTGTCGCATGACTTCTCGAACTGTTCTTCATAGCTTTGAACATCTAAGATAAATATTTCGGTCCTAGGACTTGAATGAGATGTATAAAAAGTCGGTAGGAAAAGTACACGGTCCTCTGGCATTTTGCCTCTATCAAAATGCAACCGCCGTAACCACCATACCACCAAGGCGGACGATTGCGTAACCAGGTGGAATAAAAAAAAACAACGCCCGCGTTAGTTTGCTTGCCTACGGCACGTGAGGCCACTATCCGAGAAAGCTTTTCTTCCGAAAATGGTCCGTCATCTAGTTTGTTCAGCGTGAAGAAAGTTGTGTTGGGTCATAGAGAAATCACAAAGATGCAATGTATATGTAACATGGGTGCTACGTTTATCGTCCCAGTGTTATTCTTGTTTTTTTGTATTTCACAATCTAAGCTAAACCGAGTAATCTATCACATCCGATAGTACGCAGATGGAGCGAGTAATTGCGGCACCAGTGTTGCCCCACCCTACACTTGCCGTGACCCGATTCACGTAGCCCCGTAGATCACGTTCCCGTAGTAAACAATGGCTGAAAAGGTTGTCACGTGACCACAGGAGATAGACTAGCGTGCAAGAACGCGGTGCCCGATGACGACCTAGTATACGTAAAATGTTTGCCAGTGCTATCCACCCTAATTAGAATAATTTTGATATCTTAGTCTTTTTTTGCTAACTAAGAAATAATACGAGGGCATGACATTCACTTTGGGGCAGTGTTGTCAACAACGAAGTGCTTGGCATTTCCCGGTAATAGGAAGGCGCGACTTAGTGTAATGACAACAATGTTATTAGAAAGAAACACTGCTTTGATCCACTTTATATTTAAAGAGCCCCGAAACAGCTCTGAGTTCAAAAAGAAGTCAGAAATTCACATGTAAACTTCACTACCATTCATACAGACGATGTCGACTCCCGCCACTTATTTTTTCACGAGGCAAGCGGAAAATGCCAGCACTAAGTTGATCAGGACATTGTGTTTTCTTTGTCTAAAAGCTGTTATTCCCGCTTGCATAGTCGAAAACGCACAAAAATGAGTCAAACCAGCTGACAGCGCCATATTCACGTGAGGCAAGGCTTAACGGTCGTGCGACTGCATAACGTAAAGAAAGCTAAAATGAGATTCAGAACTGATATTCTTCGTATATGAACGGACCGATCAAGAGCTTATGTTCTCTCAACGTGCTGCTGACAGACTGCTGGCGACACGAATTGTGCAGGAAATAGAAAAAAAAAAGCCAGAAAAGATTAACTCGCTGGTTCTTCATATTTTCGTATGTTCAGGGTTTCTTTAAGGTGGTCTGAAAAACCATAACGCGTTTGTTTTAAGTCAAAGCGCTCTTGCGTGAAAGCCACCAATTGTTTGTGGTGCCCCATATAGAGAAATGCAGTAGGGATGCTGTCGACAACACAGACTGCTAATTTCGCGTGCCTCGGTGGCCGTCATTGCGTATCACGTTTCATCGCATTGCTACCGCAGATGAAATGTTATCACGTTACACTTTTGCGATGTTTTCTTACAATAATGAGCATACCTAAACTTTATGATTAGAGATTATTCCATTAAAAGTGCACCGTGGGAGTTACCTTGTTGCTTTTCGAAATTTCGGGTTCAAACACTCAAAGACGTCTAGTCAGTGAATAATTTAGGGCAAGAAAAGTCGAAGAAATTACCAGGCTTGAGATGCAGTTAGCGAAAAGCGACAATACAATAGTGAACTCACTAAGGAAGTTTGAAGAATTGGTTTTGAGCAAACAGTTTCAGTATCAAAACCTAATCAGTGGCTACTGTCCTACTATCTTCGGTAATTATGTTTTTATTTTGTACGGCCCTGGTATTCATATTTGCCATTACACAGTACGTTCCCAACGCTCAAAATCAGGCATCTGAAATTAAAATTTTTTGAGCAGTTGTAATGAATTTTTGCTCTACTTGAATGAACAGCCAAGAGTATGTTTAATTATCTATACCAATTAGCATCTACGATCATGGTGCAAGTCGGTTATAATCAGCATAATATCTATAGCTGCAGAAAAACAAAAATGACATTGTTAACTAAACTATCATCGCATTTTTTTTGCAACACGCCACAGTGATCAGAGTGAAATCGAATCATTATTTGCATATGCTGTTAAATAATTATTTTTTTTCAGAAGAAACAAACAAACAAGATAGGACTGCTTGACTAAAAAAAGAACAGCATAAATGATTCCCACAATGCGAACGTGGCTGTAAGGTGACCACAAAGTCTTTCATTCATTCATCCGATTAAGGAGCGGGTCAGACGTGGTGGCACTTCCTTACTCCAAAGCCTGCTTTCCGTTTCACCGGATTAATGATGATTACCGCGTTGGCCGAGTTCATTGGTCTGAAAAACAGGTGCGGATTACTGAGCTGCAGAAAAAAGAAATCTGTAATTTCATATGCGAAGTCCGGCGGATCGCAAACCGGGCTGTTGTGAAACTTCGCGCACAAGCCCTCGTATCTAAGGCTCATCTTGACAGTTGATCACTGGACGTTATAGCATTAGTTTGAAAAACGAAAATAAAACGGAAAAAGACGGTACATAAAATTCACTCAAATATCTGGGACTCTATATAAAAAAAGAGCTTTGCAGAAAGCTAGAACAAAGCATTGTGTTTAACTTTGAACGTGAAAGGTTACATCGGGCTTAGTTTATTGTCTTTCAAATATTTAGCTTCACTTTGTCTTCAAGCCATTTTTTTTTATCTTTCACGTGTAACGCAAACAAAACAGCCAGAGTGGCTTAATTAGTGCAACCCTCCAATGGAGTTCGGGCGCTTTTTGCCCCAGCGCTTTATGTAAAGCACTGACTTGAAATGCAAACGCGTGTGCATTGTCTTTACTTTAGCTCTACTTTCAGGCACTTAGATGCAGATCTGGCAGCGGCACGCATGTTTTGGCCGTTCTTGACTCGCACAACGCGTTGTGCAATGACACCGTTCACAGCTCTTTTTTCTCCTTTGCTTATATTTTGTGGCGTAGTATGCAGTGTATATATTTCGACAAAGGTAAGAAGTAATGACTCTCACTCGCTGTATTGTTCACTTTGGAGAGGAGCTTGAGCGTAGTGGCACAATGTTCACTCGGTTGCACTACGTTGTATTTAAACAACACCATGTACCTGCATGTGCCAACTTGTTTGGACGCCTATTTCAGCGAATTTAAGGTAGTGGCACAAAGCTTCTGATGAAAGCAGTCGTGAACTGTGAATAAATTAAAGTTAAAAGATAGAAGGAAAGCGCACGATTTTTTTGATGCATTTACAGGCAAAAATACTTCATGGACAAAACAACAGTTATTGCCTTGTTATTTTGTCCGTGGTTATTACGCTAAAAATGTTTAATAATAATAATAATAATAATAATAATAATAATAATAATAATAATAATAATAATAATAATAATAATAATAATAATAATAATAATAATAATAAAGAAGAAGAAGAAGAAAAAGATAATGATGAGGTTTTATGTTCCAAAAGTCCACCTCGGTGGATCAGTGGCTAGGGTGCTCAGGTGCTGACCCGATGGTAGCGCGATTGAATCCTGGCCGCAGCGGTCAAGTTTCGATGGAGGCCAAATGGTAGAGGCCCGCGTATATACTGTGCAATGTCAGTGCTCGTTAAAGAACACAAGATGGTCGAAATTTCTGGAGCCCTCCATTACAGCGTGTCTCATAATCATATCATGTTCTTGAGACGTAAAAATCCCCATATTTTTTGTTTTTACGTTTCAAAAGCAAGAGGTAATTATGAGGCACGCAACAGTGCAGGGCTCCACAAATGTCGACCATCCGGTGCTCTGTACCGCGAACCGAGATCCCACAGTACCGATGGCCTCCAGAATTTCAGCTCCACGAAAACGCGACCGCCACAGCCGGAATAGAACTCGCGACTCTTGGCTCAGCAGCTGAGCACAGTGAGTACTGTATCACCGAGTCGGATGAACACGAACTTCGCGCAAGCGTTGAAATATGAAGTCAGTACGACGAATACATAACGGCGATTGCACGGCGCGACCGACATGGTGAAACGAGCATAAATATTGCAGTAACGGGCTTCCATTCGCAAATGACAGCATCACTCTAGAGAGAGAGAGCACAACACTAGAATAAGCAGGAGAGAGCGAGGCGCAATGGGCGAAGCAACACGCTCCATTAATCGTTGCGCCATCGTGCACATTACGACAGCAGGATCACAGCGCAGACACGCAGAAGGCGAAGGCTACCGACGCATGGCCATACGGCACTCTTTCAGGTCACGGTTTCGCAAGCCCCCTAACCGTACGGTTGTGTCGAATTCGTAGCGCATTGCGACATGCGTGGCCTTACTAGGTTGTCTGTGTGTGTGCGTATGCGTGCGTCTGTGCGCGATTCTGCGCCTGTTACTGCGTGAGCCCGCATGTATTTGTACGTCTTACTATGTCTCTTCCTTAAAGTTTATTTTTCTTTTGTATCACAACGGTTTAAACATAGATAAAGACAACTATATAAAGCCGCCTAACCATCACTCCCTTCGTACCAACCACAATAAGTGCATCAGACCATTCATGCCACGCTGGGACACTTTTAAACATTCATTCTTCCCGTCAGCAGTGGAAGAGTGGAACAAATTGCCACGTGAATGCGTTAATCTTTCCTCTGCAGATTCATTTGTTCGGAATGTAGAAAGCCTGTTTTATGGAGACTAAAAGCAACTTTTGTTTTTTGATGTTTGCGAGTGCTTCCGAACACACTGATCACTGTACCCCCTGCTGATACCTCGATGTTTTGTGACTTGTCTTTTACTCGTTGAGCCCGTGTATCTACGCAGATGCGCCCACGTAGTACATCTTCCGTTCCTCGTGCGCGTGTGTGTTCCTGCGAGTCGTTTGTGCGTGTATCGTGTCCGTGTGATCGTGTCACCCTTAGTTTCTTCACGTATTCGTAAAAGAGAGAGAGAGAGAGAGAGAAAGCAATGCCATGCTATCCCGTCTGTTCCGTCGGGGCGGGGGAGTCACACGCCTGATTGCGGATTGATTTGATAAAGTGCCCAGACCAACGTGACTGTCCCGAGTCAACAGGGGGAGATACGCTTCGATTTCCAGCAGCGGAGCCTGGCACGCCGAAAGCCAGCGCGTCCCTGCGCTCTTTAATCAAGCGTGAAAACCGCCGCGCCGGCGCGTTGGTTTCCCTTGTCGTCTGGGGAGCGTCTCTCGTCGCTGTGTGCCGGTGGCGCCCTGCGGTCGAAAGCGGCGTCCCATACGTCGGCCTCGCGTCGCCGTGTGTGAACGTGCGGTCTCGGCACCCGGAGGGAAAAGCGGAACGGGCTCGCAGAACGCAATTATCGGCTAACCCGTAGAGTGGCTGCATCGGCACTTTTCTGTTTCCCCTTTGTGCGAGAGCACCGCCAATTCATCACCTTGTCGTCGGCAAAGTGGGAAAGTCCTCCGACGTTGGCGTGACGGCCGAAGTCTTGGCTGACACGGAAAAAGAAGTAGTAAGGAAGCAGCTGCCTCGATGTCATTAAGCTTGCGGTTAGAAGCAACAGAAGTGCCCTTAGAAAAGAGCTTCGATAAATGGGACGAAGGAGAGAAGATAAGATATATTCAGCACAGCTAGCTCCAAATTGATTTTTTTAAAGTAGATTAATGGTGTATGATTTTACCCTTTCTTCCACTACCAGGATTATTTTAAAGTGGTTTTAAATTTGATTTAAACATCGGCTAATCTCCCGTAATGCGCCCGTCTCAGTTGTGCTGTTGTACAAATTGAATTCAATTCGTTGTAGAACAATTTTTTTATTCTTCCTCTTAATAATGCTCTTGTTATCATTCTTCTCCACTTCAACGGAAGTCACTTTACAGCAATGAAAAAAAAGGTAACTCTAACTATTAGCTGGCATATAGCGCACACATGCCCTCACAATGTCATCCAGTTATATGTATGACTATACAACAGTATAAACAGCAACGAGAAAAAAATCGGGCGGAGAAGAACAAAAGTAATAAAACTCCGGGTCTGCACGGTACGTGCAGCACAGACACCGTGAAAGATAGAAGAGCGTCCTTTCAGAGCGTTTTTCAAAGAATATTCGGGTATCTGCTTCTAGCACACTTGCAGAGTACCCCCAGCGTCGCATATATCTTTGTGTAGTAAAGAGGCATTCACTATCCCATCCTTCGTCATTCTTCAGAGAAACGTGGTACCTGCTACACACTAGCAAGGAATTTTGTGCAGTTTTTTTATGCTGTAGCAGACGACGATGAAGAATTACGCCTGAAACTTTTAATGGACTGGGTAATACGACGACCCGCTCACTGAGGGATTCGCATTGTGCTGTCCGCCACCACCGCTGGTGTCCGGAATCACTATCGTATTAAATCAGAATAAATAAATAAATAAATAAATAACACCAAGGACACAATGACATTTGAACCCAGGATCCCTGCGTACCAACCCAGTATTCCACCACAGAGCCACGGTGGTCCTTGAAACTGCCTTGCAAACTGGCCTTAGGCATGCTTGATGTTCGGAAAGGAATAGCGTAAATATGAGTAATAAAGTGTTTTAGAATAGCAAAAGAACAACCAGGCGTCACGCAATGCAAAAAATATCCACGGAGTGAATGGTGATGAATGGGTTAAGCGTCCATCCGTCCGTCCGTCCATCCGTCCGTCCACCCATCCATCCATCCATCCATCCATCCATCCACCAGTCCGCCCGTCCAACCACCCGTCCATCCATCCGCCCATCCATCCATGCATCCGTCCGTCCGTCCGTCCGTCCGTCCGTCCGTCCCCCGTCAGCCCACCTGTTTAACCTACCTTCGGAGAGCTTCATCCCACTCGTCATTATTCACCTCGTGAATATGCTGTGATTTTATTTTTACTTTCATTCCGGTTCATCCGGTATTCGCTGTGAACATTCTTTCTTCTCTCGGTGGAGACAATCTCCGCTGCTCTTCTCTCCTTTAGCGAAGCACACGTGCAGATCACAAACGCTGCGATGAAGCAACATCTGCACGATTTCATTGATTAAGAAAGACAATTGAGGGCCGTTAAATTTTCCCATTTTAATGTGCCTAGGGAAACCATCTTCCAAGAAATGGTATCTTTTTTTGAACTTTAAAATAAAAGCACTGTCATAAATATTCTTGAGATCATTGTCCACCGCGCTGAGTATATATGCCACGATACTGAGAGATATTCCCGAGGCCCCAAACACACTGCTGCGTTATTACTGAGCAAGGACTTGCACGGTGCGTCGTATATTACAGTGCTTTCGATTTCCCGAGACGCAGCTGCGCTCGATTGAAAGCCATAAAGGAGCGAGGCATGGTTGCGACGCGGGAGCTGGTAGTTTTCGAACGTCCATATGCTCTCACTCCTTATGCATGGCAAATTTTCAGAAAAGCGTGCAGCGCCTGCGATCATCTAAAGGCGACGCATGAGAACAACCACACGTAAACGTACTACGCAATTGCGTGACTGTTCTACAATGCTAGTAGCTCATACGATGAAGCGATCGCAATAAAGCAAGGACTGTCACTAAGCCTCCTCTTGATAACTCATTTTGTAAGTAGAATAGTTTTATTGGATGCTAGTAACATGAAGCAACTCTGGAAAGACGATTGATAAATTTGATCGAAGGATTAAACACTGAGACAATCAGTCGCTGATCAATTAATTGTATAGCAAAGATAAAAGAAAACAGATGTGATTAAGAACAATGCTATTTTAGTAAACTTACGATCAAGTAGTGTAACAAGGCATTCCGAACCTTTGTGCTATCACGATGATTATAAGCTGGGACATCAAATTCCTGTTAATTCAAGAATTTCTTATTATGTACTGATATGAGTGTGACACATTGAACTGTCATTATGCACCTTTCCGCTCGAAGATTAAGCGTTATCAGCACTTTGGCACTCACCTGCTGCGTTTAGCCAGAGTAGCCTTTAAGAGGTAATTCCAGTATTACCTTAGGTATATCGCTTACAAATAAAAGCCATTATGAACCTAGCTGCACAACCGTCTACGCTTATTATGCCACGTTATTTTTTTATATATAGGACCACAACGATACCCATATTTACACCTGTCAAAGGAGTTTGTGCTATTGTTTTCCTCCAGTACCCAATGATCTTCATAAGCATGTACACTGCACTGTACACGGTAGCAAAATGGCGACAGCATCCTGGCTTGACCCAAGGCGTTCAAAATGCATCGCAAATTACAAGCGATGTCGGAGGAAGTAAGCAAAGCCGTAGCATGCAGCGATGGTGCACGCAAAACGAAGTGTGGGGAGCAGCGCGCTTTATCAAGCCGTTGGGTTCGGAAAACTCCATTGTGTTGCACTGCTGTTGGCTCACTGGGAGAGCTCGAAGGCACGAGCCGTGCCATGTCAAAAGGAGGGTCACATTGGTCGCGGCCAATGAGAAGTGAGACAGCTGTGCGCTTTCACACTGAGGTCACTACTCTGACCTTTCTCCTTTTCCTTTACTCGGACGATATGGATAACTGAAGGTGCGTTGAGCCCCGATGCAATATCGGAGGTGCATACTTCGTGACTACATGCGTGCAACGTCGATGAGACACAGGGGCCAGTACATGTGGCCGTGAATAGATGGATAGATAGATAGGTAGATAGATAGATAGATAGATAGATAGATAGATAGATAGATTTTATCTAATGCTCTACCTCGCAATGACGCAAGCTTCGTTAAATTAGCGCGGTGCTCGGCCTATAGACACGTATGATTGTAAACTTTTTTTCTTTCCAATCTGAAGAAGAGAATGCCCTTTTTGTCATGCCTAAGGAAGGGAAAGACAACCATGAGGGGCTGGTGTGATTAGGGGGGCGGAGGTATACTAAAGTAGATCACTTACTAACGTGGCAACGGGCATAGCGGGCCGTAAAGAAGAGGCAGCCAACGAATACAGCGCAGCACGCGTAAAGATAGCTAGGTGCAACAGCGTGAACGTGGTCGCCAGTCATGGTTTCCGGGTCGGCAGTCGCTGATGGGGGAGGTGTGAGTGGTGCGCGCGCCGTACCGCATCGGCGCCTCGTAAAACAGGTCGCCGTAAAGCCACGCGCCAATCGACCCGCACGGAACGACGCTATTCGGCACTCTCGAGCTCCCAAATGGCTGCACGTACCGAATCGGTGCCAAGTAGCGAGTAGCCCGATACAAAAAGCCTTTCCGAGTAAAATAAAGTACGGTTGCTGGTGCGGCTAGGCTAAATTCGCGCGGTGATTTGATCTGTCACATGGGTCACTGCTGCTGTTGCGAATCTCTTACCTTCTTCCCTAACTCTTCTCTTTCTGTAGTCCCTGTTTATTAATGTATGGTATTCATTCTGATGCAAATGCCGCCAAGCTCTCTGTACCAACCTTAGCACAGTTACAACCTGCCCGTTACTGTCCTACTGTCCAAGGAAAACGTCCGTCCCAGTCAATTAGTTTAGAGCCAAACGAACCTGTTCTCTTTCTTTTGTCTTAGTATCTTCCAAGATATTATAGGTGGGGCTCCGCATTATCGCACATGTGATACTTGTGGAATGTTGCTTTTAAGTACACAGCTGTTTCAAATTCTAAAACACTGCCTACACCAACGAAAATCACCGACACATCGTGCCAAAATTTCTTTCTTTTTTTTTGGTTGCTATTCGGTTCACAAACGGTGGCTGTGACGTGATGAGTGAACATGCTGCTTCACTCGGCATCACTGTGTGATTGTATCTAACTAGCCGAATAATGGGCCTTTCGTCGTATAGCGATATAACAAAAAGCTAGGAATGGGAACATTATAATCTGGCTCAAAGGCCACAACCATCTAAACATTAATCAAGCCTTAAGAGAGTTTGTGTGAGACGAGAATTTAGGTAGGCATTCTAAAGCTGTCTATTTCAGCAGTGGTCTGACGTCAGGGCCAGTGGTGTAGCCAGTGGTTGAAACACCAGGCAAATGCCCCCCTCCCCCCAGAATTCTTTTCCCATTGGCATACAGACCTCCATATCACTTGACCACATCTGCCCCCCCCCCCCCCTCTCGCCTGCCTTACTTCAAAAGAAAAGAATGCCGTCCTCCCGTTCCGATTTTTTTTTGCCTATGCTGCTGGTCAGGGTATGCATGCAAAACCACGAGTGGCGGCACCCAAGTGCCCTAGCCTTGTAATTAGTAGCTTTTCAATAAATTAAACGAGTAGGTTCAAGCACGGTTATGCTTTTCAAGGACTGCGGGCCTTTGTGAACACCTGTGACTATTGTATGTACATTACCACCACGGCATACATGTAAGCGCATTTATTGAACATTTCCAATTGTTTGCTTCCCTCTCTTTTCTGTCTTTGTCATCTGTTCACTCCCCTTTCCTTTTTCACCCTGGGCTGAGTAGTCAACCAGGCTGCTGTCAGGTGAAGCAGCCTCCATTCTCCCTTCCGTGTTCCTTATTTCCTCCTTGGATGGAAGGGAAACGTTCCCGTAGAATCGTGAATAAAAAATAATAACTGTTTTAAGATATGTAAATGCATGAACAAAGAGCCGTTGTACTTGTGGCGGTACACGCCTAATAAAAAAAATGATGATGGATAAAGGTTGAACGCACGTTCTGATATGCTCGCATTTCCGTCCTTCCTACCTCCAAAGGGTAATGCTCGTTTATCTTTTTAAACTATGAGCTTATGGTACTTTCACATGACGAACGACATACGCATATATGGGTGACAAATTGCTCCTGGCAAGACAGCACAGGGCACGCCGCGTCAAAAAATATTAAGTGCGGAAACAAATACATCGTTAGCAGCATCAGCCACCACGGTCACACGATACTTCTCTATGACACAGTAATTATATATAAGCTTGATAATTATAAGCATTAGCAGACGACAACGCCAGCAGCGTAGCTCCTACTAAAACTGAAAGGGAATTTCTTGTGTTTCCCGCACATCGTATAAGTTATAATAAAATGTAATGCTACGGCATAATTTTTTTACGAAAGCAGCTAGGTGGGTCTAGGGTGGATGGGCACTTTTAATTGGCATAAAAATGATGGCGAGTTTAAGCGGCTTTGTCGAAACCTCAGCGTAAGATGCAGTTATAACTGCATGAAGGCCACTTGCGGCAGTAGATCAGCAAAAGCGCGTTCATTGGTGAAGGTATATAATGGCGTTTGAGCGAAATTCAATAACAAGCGTCGAACACGGCGTAGAGCAAGAAATAATTGTAATGTTCCTAGCTATCACTCTTAAATTCTGATCGTCTGCATTCGTAAAAACGACAGATATGCATAGAAACCACGCATAAGAAAATTGTGCCGTGTTTGCGATGCCGTAAAAGCAGCTCGACGCTAATATTTTTAGAGCATCCTTGGTTCACTATGTTCATTGCTGTTGCTCTGACGATGCCCAGTTGAAGCTTGCTGCTGCTCGCAGTGAACGTGTTGTCGGAGGAATACATCGCTTGCCGCGAATGCTTGGCTGAACTTATTGAAAGCACCACAGCTGCGTTCAGGCAGAAACGCCCGAAGGAAGCCTTCAGTGTGACCTTTAAAAAAGAAACACTAAATTCTTGTCTTCCATTAATGTTATGCCAGCGTTCCTTGCCTAACGTTCTTTGTTTAACCTAAGAACAATAAAAAAGTTTCAATCACGTCAGCCTCACTGGCACTTAAGTCGGGCGTGACTGCACGCCTGCATACAAAAGCTTGCTTCGAAAACCCCCCGAGAGCACTTCACAGGAAGTTATCGGTTCATGGGATAGGAAGGTCATTTGTCCCCGTTGGCCTATTTCGTAAACTTAGGACGAACCAAAATAAATAAATAAAAAAAACGCTGGTTGCTCGAGAATAACTCGAGCTTTTTGTGGCCAACTACATGAACGGAGGCAGCTGGTACGTGGTGATGATATGTGGGGTTTAACGCCCTAAAACCACCATACGATTATGAGGCACGCCGTAGTGCAGGGCTCCGAAAATTTTGACCACCTGGGGTTCCTTAACGTGCACCGAAATCTAAGAAAACGGGCGTACAGCATTTTTGCATCAATAGAAAATGCAGCCATCGCCACCGGGATTCGATCCCGTGACCTGCGGGTCAGCAGCCGAGTCCGCTGTAACACCACGGCGGGGCGGCATCTGATATGTGCGCTTTGTTGCCAAGTACAGGAGAGCCGAAGAGAAGCTGCAGCAGCTGGTGTGCTTTACACAGTGCGAAAATTGTGGCAAAATGTATGTTGGACGGAAGGCGAATTTACAAGGCACCAGAAGACGTAACAATTATTGCACCACTTCAGTGGTTGTTGTCGCATTACGCTATGTTCACACTACGGTCGTAAGGCGTCGATTTTTCATAACACGCGTAAGCGGAAGCACAACAAGCGTATGCGTCTAGTTCAGACTGTGAACGTAGAGGTACCAAAGTTCGCAACGAACGCATAAATCGTGGGTGAGAGTGTTAAAGGCTAGGCAACTTTTACGACTGCGATACTACGACCGTTACGACACAGCCAATGACCGATCAGCTTTTGGTTTTCAACAACCGGTCACGAGACCTGACGGGACTTCCGTCCTCCCGGCTGCAGCAGCATCGCGGAGGCGATGGCGGTAGCTGCCGGCGCGGGAAGTGCTACTTCGCCATGAGTGGTCTCACTAAGTTCTCAAGGAAGTCGAACTGCTGGGGCGACATGCGCATGAAATTATGAAACATCGCAGCGTCTCCAAGTCGGTGCTTGACGAGAAGGTTGTGAAAGTCGCCATCTACGGCCCTGTCGAGGAATACTTGGCGCACCCAAACTCTTTTCTGTCGCCTTCGCCGTCTTCGGGCGATTGAATACACGACTATAAGCTCATTTTGAGCGTGAATTTCTTCCAACTCGGCCAGCGCTCGCGCGTTGATGGGAGCCATATTGGACCGCTAGTGACGTCAATTCTACAGCGACAAATATGATTGGCCTATCGTGAAAATCGTAAGGTACGTCGCTGTAAATGTGAACAAATGTATCGGCATAACTGCGGTAACGCTTTTTATAGCCGTTGCGTTCGATACGCCGAACGAGCTGTTACGCACGTTACGACCGTCGTGTGAACATAGCTTTACACGCACGCCGATTGGATAAGCCGGTAAAAGATCGTGCGGTAGAAACGGCGGATTACATCAACTTGAAGAAAAAAAAATCACGTTTTGTGACACTTGACCACGCTAGAAGGGTGAGCGTTGCTCTATACTTGTCAAGCTCAGCGTTATACCAAATTAACATACAAGTTACGCTCCATACGACCAGATTAGAAACACGACCCTCTATTCGGCGACATAGTCAAACTCGCGCAACCAGACTGCGCCTATGGTTACTGTGCGCAGTGATGTGATTCCCCCAGTTAGACTCGGTTTTAACTTTCACCAAGCCAATGCGTAAGTTTCTCAATTATTTAAAAATGGGTGAATTTGTTCAATCAATCAATCAATCAATCAATCAATCAATCAATCAATCAATCAATCAATCAATCAATCAATCAATCAATCACATACATGATAATAAACTGACAGACATGATAATAAACTGATTGATTGATTGATTAAATTTGTTACTAGAGATTTGTGATAAAAAGAAGAGGTGAATAATAATAATGAAAATCCGCCTTTTTGCCAATCTCAAATCTCAACCAATTTCTCTCGGTAATAGGATGGAAAAAAAGGGGCGTGTTTGCGTCTCGCAGTTACAACCTCAAATGAAGCAACCAAGAAGGCAACGCTGACGAAATAGTGATAGAAAAAGAAGAGGCAGACACGAATGCGGAAGTCGAGTAGTAATAGATGAGAAAAAAGAACAAGGATATAAAATTTCAATTTACAGGAAGAAGATTCTGTAAACAACGAACGATTATAATGGGAAGAAAAAGAAAGCAAAAAAAGAAAAGTACGAATAATGAACGAAGACGAGGAAAGAAAATTGGAGAAAAAATAAGCAAGCTAAATTACGAAAAAAAGCAACATGCGACTACATCACAAAGGGAAGCAACAAAAAGAAAATTTGATCGGTGAGAAAGAGGTACGAGTTAATGAAGCGACGTGGAATAATAAAGAAAACGAACAATTGCCAGGTAAGTGGGGCAAGTAAGGCTATTGAAGAAAGGAAAGCGACAACAAAAGCTAACGCGACAAAAGAAGAAAGCGATGCCACCCGTAAAGTGTGGAACGAATGAAGAGCTGTATTTAAAAAAAAAAGAAACGACGCGGAAATAGACAGATTTGCGTTATTCGATTTGGGTTCCTCTACAAACTCGGCTCACACGTCGCTCGATTGTCTGCCTGTGCCCTCTTTCCCGTGCGACTTGTATTGAGGACGAGTGACCCGTTACCCGTCACCGAAAATAGGGTCGACTTACCCGATTCGGGACGGGCAACAATGCGGGGACGACGTCGAAGTCTGTTACACTTTAACAAGTTTGTGTCTGTTTAGGAGAGCGATAACGACGTGACCGAGAACTCCCCGAGACCGCGCACGCCTACGTTTGACGAGCGTCAAAAAGACGCAAAAAGAAAAAAGAAAGAGAGAGCGACTGAATTTTTCGGAAAGCAGCAGCTTCGCGTAGGGGTTGCACACGAGAGTAGGCGCACCTCTTTACTTATATTAGATTTAACAGACAACACAAACACGGGTGCACGAAGGGAGGAGATTAGAAGCAGCTAACGAAAAAGAAGGAAAGTTAGCTCGCGGTTCGAGACGCACGGACAGGAAGGATTGTGATATGGAGACGGGGGTGAGAGTCATGGGGGGAGAAGGGGTGCTCCTCCGAGAAAGGCGCCTGCCGGAAGTGCACCGTTTTAGCTCGCGCACAGTCTAAATCTGATAAGCCGAGAAAGTAGAGGCACCCGAGAGGCAATGCTACGTGGGGGCTATTGATTACATCCCCAGTGACGAAAGCGCGGGGAATGCGCGTCGGAACAGTCCTGGCAACGATTTCTTTTCCTGGATGATTTATGTACTACCAATATGTTCCTTTCTTTCTTATTGTTTGTGGTTTTTTTTGCATACCCGGATTATTTCTGGCACATGCCCAAGCTATCAATCGCGTGGGTGCCCGTGAGAGTATTTACTATGAAACTCGATCAGACGGCCCAAGTGAAGCGCTTTTATTTGGGAAAAGGAAACGCGAGAAAGGAGCGTCCAAGGACGAAGCACGGGTGCCACTGGTGCATAAAGCGCGCCGATCACTTCTTGCTCGTATCAGGTTATGTGCGTTTCGTGCGCGCACAAAGAAGGCTCGTACTACCACGCGGGCGCAAACACACTGGCTGATCTGCGAGTGCGTCTTGTAGGGCGCCTCATCTCTCCACACCACGATGGTTAATATGCTCTTGCCTGACAGTGTGGCCATACGAGTCACGAGATAGAGAAAGAGACAGAGATAGTAGAAAAAAGTGAGGAGGAAAGAGGCCAACTTGTACCGAGACAGTCTCTCTGGGGACATGGATAGCATGCTATTGGCAGCCCTGCAATATGAGAGTTTATCTGCCTCCTAATTTTCTTGTTTTCCTTCTTTTTTATTTCTTTCTTCTAGTTCTTTCTTGTGTTTGTGCTTTGTTTTTCTTTGCAGTATTTATGCTCCTTGTGACCCGGAGCTACTTATTGTTACACCCCCCCCCCCTTATGTAATGCCCCACGAGGGGCCCTTAAGGGTAAATAAATGATGATGATGATGAAGCACAGACAAATCAGTTGTGGCTCCAGGGAACGATTACACCACGAGTAAAAAGTTAAAAAAAAAATGTGCCCGAGCCACCGTACATTTGCATTGTTGTCGGTAAGAGTCTTGTAGACACAGTAAGTCATTTTGTAATATCCGCGTATTTTTGCGCGTTAATCATGCTATAGATTGTTGACGCATAACAGTTTTTTACAGTGCTTTTTTGTTTTATTTCAAAGGCTCCTAATAAGCCGTGCTCATCGCTGCATTCTATTTAACCTGATAGCACCCGTCAATTTAGATTCTTATGGCTCACAAATTTACAACGGGCCCTGGTGCATTTTTCTGCTATGCTTATTCCTCATGATTAAATTAATGAATAAATCAATAAAGTAATTATAATGAGTATGAAATAGATTATACATACTTATGAGAATCACGTGACGCTATTAAGTAATTTCTGCAATGTTGTTTTTTCTGACTGCGACGCGGGAACCTCAATTTTCTCCTCTCGTTGCGGCCATGCCTGAAGAAGGCGGCTTTCAATTCTTGATTCACGAATAAGAAGCGACGTCACTTTCTGCAAATGCTATTTTTCGGCTGCGGAAGTAAGCTTTATTTTCAGTGCTCTAAAGCTTCAACGCATGATTTAAATTTAGAGTGAATTGCATATGTCAACCTACATTTTTTCTTATTTTTGTTTCTGATCTCCCGCATACCTCTCTGAGGCCTGTATGCATTAGTCATGAAGACATAAAAGGCGTTGGGCTTCACAGCGTCTGTTTTACAATATCCGAAGCGAGTTTGTGAGCAATCGTTAACGAGATCACACAAGACTATAGGTCAACAAAACATGTTGAGCTCCATCAGAACCACTGAGAAAATATATTTTCGTGCACTTGAGGCTCACTCAGACATAGACAGACTTACGAGACTTACTTGAACAGGCTGGCAAAGTAGCAATGCCGCACTACAAACCACTTGGCTTTCCAGAGCGTTTAACACTGGAATACCATGTGTTTATATGAGCGTTATTCAATAGTTTTGGGAAGCCACAGATTTTTTAGTGCGATATGGCAATTTTACCAAAATATTCCGGTAAATATAAGCAAGAGCCGTTTTTGATAAGTAGCTTTTTTCAAGAGATAGAATTTTTCTCAACCACTTCCCATTCAGTTTAGACAGGGTGCCGTTCCTGCTGCCGAAAGATGGCGCCACGTTCAGACGCCCCCAATTCCTGGTAATGCCTCGCTCAGTATTCTACGTTACTTCAGTTCAAATACAGCAGCTTGAACGTAGACATTCCCGCAAGATGTCGCGTTGTTAAGATTGAAGAATTCAGCTCGATTTATGGCCAGGACGCCCACATTTGGATAGAGGTGAAATGCGAAACACAGCCGTGTGTTTATAGTTAGGCACCCTTTAAAGACTAGAACCGGATTCCTTATCTGCAGCCTGCCCCATAATTGTATCATGGTTCGGGTTACTCTTTTTTTTCTGGTTAATGTTATTATCGTTATTATTAACAATATCTTTAACGTGCGCCAGCCTCCTCCCTGGTTGTTGCTGACCACGTAAAATGAATGATTCATTCATTGATTCACTGATTTAATATTATAAGTTTAATAACAAAGACTATAAATATTCTTGATTGCTGAAAAGTGGGTCTTAGCGAGCCTTCCCGCCAACTTGTACAGCAACCTTTTTTTTTTCGCACGGCTAGAGCGTTTTCAACCATGGTGCAAGAAACCGGATAAACACAGTTAACTACACGAAGATCGCGAACAATTTGAGAGGTGTGATGCATCGGTACCCGAGTAAGCGTTATGTTTATGGGTGTTTCCAACTGAACCGTTCGAACGGCCCCAGGGAGATTTCGTTTATGCGTAATCGTCGTGAACGGTGCTAGATTAAGCGCTTCAAAACGACGCGCCCGTTAACCCAGTCGATCATTTTAAATAACGATCTCCGCGCGATTTGCGTCCGGTGATCGCCGCATCTAAGAAGAGAGGGCACGTTTCTGAGCACTCACGGAAGCGTGGCTCGGCTCGCTATTGAGATGCTCGCGTTATTTCTTCATGAAATTACTACAGCGTCCGGGTAAATAACGCAGCCTCAGACACCATCAATCACGGGCATCGATTGTGCAAGCGCGAAAGCCTTTAAGGAAGGCGGCGCCTGCAAGAGCTCAAGGCGTGAAGCTTGACGAGAGCATTAAAAATGCACGGACCATTTGCGAGTTTCACTTGCAAGTTTGCAAACTAGGCGAGAGCGATAGAAAGCGTTGGTGCTTAGTTCTATGAAGGCGTCTTACCCGTTTGCAGTGCTGTTCACGAGAAAGTTCGACATTCCTGCGCTCCTTTCTTCTACGAAGGAAACAGAAGAAAATGTACGAAAATCTAGGCTCATTCGTATTCTCAGTCTGGCGTTCGGATATTGTAAAGAGATGCTCCCAAAACTGATGGCAAGAAAGAAAATAACGTTGAGAAAGTTTAAATGGAAATGTGGAGAACAGTTCTTTGTTTATGTGAGGCAAACCCACCAACGAAGATCCCAAACCACTATTACGGAGTTCTTAGCCCCAAAAGTTTACGCTGAATATGAATTGCGTGATACTGAAGCCCCACGAAAAAGGTAGTAGACCGGAGTTGCTTTCAGTTGTACCACTGCCATTGCTTTTCCTCCTACTCTTGTAGTGGAAAAATTCAGTTTGGTTTTTACCAGCTAGGGTTCTTTAACGTGCACCTAAATATGGACAAACGGATAATCTCGCTCTTCGACACTATCGAAACGCGGCTTCCGAGACCGGTAGTTGAACTTACATCCTCGAGCTTAAACCTACGTTCCAGCCATTAAGATACCCAGGGTAGTCTACCACAGCACACTCACGCTATTTTTTGCCCCCTTTTTAGCAACAAGTGTGCAATTTCACTACGTGGATCATCATATGCGGGTGCCTGTGCCATGAGAAACGCAGCTCATACCCACCAAGCACATTACACGTCTACAAGGCTCAGTACTGCTTTGTCAAAGGTTCAGGTGAGAGTTGCAGCTAAATGGAGTAAAAAGAGCGAAAGATGCGCTAGTTGGTAAATCAAATTCGTTAAGTGATCTGAGAGCACGAGGACGCACGACAGACGAAGGAAGACCTGCACAACACGAGCGCTCGTGTTGTAGAAATTGGAATAGGAAGTCTGAAAGGTTTTTTATTTGTCGACGAAATTGTGGGGGGTCCGTCGGGCGAAAATCTGCATCATACAGCTTTAATGTGCCTGAAGGCCCTCACATAGCAGCAGTAACATCAAAACTAGCATACACACACGTGTTCAGTATACAGAGAGAGAAAAAAGCACAAATTTATTAGAATGAAAAAAATTAAACATATTGAATACCACTCACAAACACATAAGTAAAAAATAGAAATCTAATGTATTTACTCAAAGAAAATGTCGAAATTTATTGTTATACATAAAAAAACAGTGGTAGTTACAACACTAAAAAAATCACTAATATAAACATGTCTGTGATGCACAATGGTATAGGGAGCTAAAAACACGAAAGCCCCACATCTGATCATTCTCTTTAACATTTATTTTCACGTTCAAGATAATGCTTAGCAGTTCCGACCGATGGATACATAATAACAGATCCCGCAAGACACTGCTTCACTCCATACACAATGAGGCCCACGGCGCACATTTAGTATTATATAAACAAAAAATAACATGCCTTCAGGGCATGTATATGTCACAACACCACCAACAGATGGACAGCAGGGATTAAAAAGGTGATTTACTCCACCTGATTGACCTTCACATCACCGCTTAATACAAAGAGAAAGACGGTTGAACGTATCATGAGGTTGACCTCTTTTATTGAGCGTGTACATGTGCAGCCGTGCATCATAAACAGTCATTTCTCGTTTATTGCCGGGTTGCTGAGGTTTTCAACAGCAGAGCTGCTTAGGCCGACCGTTAGTGCGTGAAGATTAAAAAGAACACTATCATTATAACGAGACGGCCCACGCTCTCTTTGTTCTCCTAATCTACTGCTTTGCTCCCACATTACGTTAGCCAATTTGGCTGGCATTCAATGCAATAATTCTCGCGGGGGAAAGATCGACTGTAGAGCGAGAGAAAGAAGGAAATAGAAAGAGAGTGAGACATAGAAACGAAGAGAAGGAACCATAGCAGATTGAAAGACAGGAATAAATAGACCTAGAGAGCGATATAAAAGGAAAATGACTAGAAAATCACAGAAAACGGGAGAAAACGACAGAAAGAGAGAAACAAAGGAAAGAAGGAAGGAATCTGGAAAGAGCAAAAAGAGACAAAGAAATAGAGAAAGAAGGAAGAATAAAGACAGGAAATAAGACAAAAATAAAGAGAAACTCCCTATTTCCTTGAGGCTTGGCACCACTCTTGTGAAGGTCATATTTTTATTTTTTGCGGTATTTTCGCACATTCTTTCTAATTGATTTGATTGATTTGTGGAGTTTAACATCCCAAAACCACCATATGATTATGAGAGACGCCGTAGTGGAGGGCTCCGGAAATTTCGACCACCTGGGGTTCTTTAACGTGCACCCGAATCTGAGCACACGGGCCTACAACATTTCCGCCTCCATCGGAATTGCAGCCGCTGCAGCCGGGATTCAAACCCGCGACCTGCGGGTCAGCAGCCGAGTACTTTAGCCATTAGACCACCGCGGTGGGGCGAGTTTTTCGAATTAGGGGGCAATGCAGCTTTATTTCGAATGAATGCCAAAGTGTACGAAAAATGTCATTATTAACTATAGAAGACCACAATGAACATTATTGCATTTTTTATGATATCATTTCTGAGACGATATTCTCGTGTTTTTTTGTTTTTTTCATGCTAGAAAAAAAAGAAACAGTGTAGGAATCGACATTTTCACATGTAAAAAGTAATCTAAGGAGATAAAAAAATTAAATGTACAAGCAACAATATTTCTCTCGCGTTTGAAATTGTTTCAGCGGAATAGAGGGGTACTCAGAAAATAAACCGGCGAAGCGTAGTGCCTAATGACGGCCACCTTTTGTTAGATCGTAGACGTCATCGCGGTGCTTTGATGAAGTAAGTACGGAAAAAAAAGTCGGCGCAGTAAATTTCCACTCACGCCCGAGAAAGAGTGCACAAAGACAGCAAAAATCTCGCGCGCGGCCCATTCAGTAATCGCAGAAATTGAAGTGCGTCACAAGAATTACGTCAGAGGCAGCTTAGCATACTCTGCTTCTCGTATGATGATAAAATTTATAATCGCGCATGAGCAGGAAACAGAAATCCAACTCCTTTTATTGTTGTTCTTGCAAAACTGCCATTCATTACTTTTTCATTTTGCGTTTCTCTGGAGCAGAGCTTGACATTTGATTGAACATAAGAATGAACAGAGATTGGGTCTGTTGAGCAATATTTATGAATATTTTATAAAAGTAACAGCGGGAGGAACATTCCACGTTCCGACTGGAAACATTTGACATTTCGACGTCATGTATTATGCGTATAAGACAGTGTATATTATTCTTTACTTCAGTTGGGTCAATGCGTATGCTATAAAGGATGCCGTTGGCTGCGAAAACGGAAAAAGGTCACGTATTTTTATACATATGACGTGTTTTTGTTCCCTGTCTCTATGAGAGCGACAGAAAATAAAATTTGAAGGGAAAGAAATGAAGGCGTGTATATTAGCTGAGGTATACTCGGCTTCAAAACAGATGATTAAGTCTGAGAAATCTTGAAATTTCCCGGCTATTGTGGCCATACGGACGAACTGCATAGTACATATTGTTAAAGTGAAACCGAAGTATAGAACTGTTAATCGATGAAGAAAATTATGATGGTGTGTGGTTTTTGTTGGAACAAGGGTCATACTTGGGCCTGCTAAAATGTTCCATGAGAAATGACATTAACATAGCAATGATCTCTGGTTTGCGGTGGTTCATTGAACTTACGAACTATGATGTTGTTACATGGTTGTACAGGGGCCTGAAATTCCACGCCCTAAGGTGGGTAACACATATAAGTATTCAAAATCATGAGGGTGATGTGAAATGCGTGTAATACAAATGATTGGCAGTGGTCTTTGAAATAACGCTATATATAATGAGATTACAGCATTAGCACGAATATCCGATGAATAGACCTTGTTTCCAAGGGCTGCGAGGTAGGAGCTATTCTAATGCACCAATGTAGCAGCCACTTCTATCCAGAGTGGTCATGCCTCGGGATTTGACGTGACGTGAAAAATGTGACGTGAAAACTATTTATATCATGTAAAAACGCGAACACTGATAACTAAAAGCGGTTCCCGAAGACCTATGAACGTCAATGGGTGCCAGGACATTTGATGGCTGAAAGAAAACGGAAAGTGTTTTTGTCTAAATTTATTCAATTCTTTGCACTGTATCAAAACAAAGAACGGCGATTGGTTCACTGCACTTCAGATCTAGATTACCATCGGACAAAAGCAGCGAGTGTATTTTTTGTATGTCCTATTCGTAACCTGGTAAGTGTTACTTCTTTGTAGGGTGACTTCGATATTGGCGGCCAATTCGCGAGATGTGGTTTGATGAGGGGAAGCTTATTTTGCGTTTGCCTATCCCACGAACGCTTCCAACAATACCTGAGCTTTTGTTTAAAGAAGGGTTCAGGTCCAGCATGGGGACAGCTATAGATGTATTGGCGGTGGCGTTTTCGTGGGCGGGAACAGCCAGCCGATCCGCCAATACTCTGAATCGGTTCAGATTGATAAGGTAAACGATGAAAACTCCAATGGTGTTAATGTCAGTATCATATGTTCAACAACAGAAAAAAAATCGAAGCCAAAGTTTGACTTTCGAATTTCACGCTGAAATCTCTGCGCGTGACGTCATAATTTTTGAAGTAGTTTTTTTTTTGCTCTGGCGAAATTTGCTTGACAAAATTTGTTTAAACATCGTACGCCAATCCTCTGGCCACCTCAAAGTATGACGTATTCTCTTTTTACCAATTAGTAACTACGTATGACCTAGTAGACGCCACAAAAAATCTATGACGTCGCGGTATATATATTGATCTATTCATTTAGTACCTGCCTCACCACTTGCATCACTTGTTCACAAAGTACTTCTCTAGATTAAGTGTCATTCTTTTCTAGGCTCGAAGCGTGGTAAAAGTCGTCACTACATTGAATTTGTTCAATATTTGACAGAAGAGCATTTCGCTCGTTTGTGTTCATAGAAGAGAATGAACAGCGTAATGCTTCGCCTTGAAAAAAATTCTTCAATATCCAAGTATGGTCCTTTTTACGCGAAAGATATTATTACAATGTAACGTATATGTTCCTGTATATACCTCTTTTTAAATGATGAATACTGCGGAAAATTTGAGTCTGAAGGCTTTTCGTCTGTCTTTTAAGTCCTGCCAATCACCCGCTTACCAAATGTCCTTTCGCAGTAAAAGTGGTTTTTAGCTATTGTGCAACAGTAATTTATAATTCGCGAAAAATATTTTTTTTTGTTTTAGTGTCTCTCTAAGGCGTTTTAGAGTACGCTAGCCAACAATGTGAATGATAGGTAGTACACGGATTTGCCTAATCTTCGTTCTTCCGGCTTCGAACGCACTCGGGGCATTGATTGTGTTTAGGTGCTTGTTTTGGCTGATAGAATGGATTGCTATGAAGTTTATGACCCTATTTGAATTCATAAGCCCGAAAAGAAGGTCAAGGTGGTGGACCCGATCTGTGGAACACTTGCTGAATTTCACCTCGAGACAAAGCAGCTGCTGAATGAAGCCGAAAAAATGAAACTTAGACGAACCCGTGTGCCACCCATCGGTCGCACGCCGGTTGAAACGTCATGCTTTGCAGCTCTCATAGAAAGGAGCGCCAGATCCCCCCCCTCCCCCCCCGTGTTTAATATTAGAAAACCCTAAGGCGCCAAGTACCATCAGATGTCCTCACAAATACTAGTAGGCTGTTGAGACTTGCCACTGCGTCGATTTTGAAGCCTTTCATGCAATCCCACAGAACATACTTCGTAGATTGATGCTCATCGTAGCTGAAAGTAGAAAAGACTGCAGTACCACATTAGTCACAAGCAACAATATTAGAATGTCAGCCCCAGTCTTAGCGTATCGCTGCCTAGAAGATTAATAATACCGAGCTATATATTTAGTAGTGCTTAAAATGTTCACTTGAAATATCATGATGGCGATGTCTAATGTTTCGTGGTGCTTGACAAAATAATGCCAAAATGCGGAAGTGATTGACAAATGTGCCGTAATTCGGAATCAGGAGAGAAAGAAATAGAAAGACAAGACTAATTATCTGGCGGCTGATTATCCTAGCCCCGCAAAAGGAGGGTCATCGGGAGTGGTGAAACATTCTTGAACGCACTTGTCGCTGAAGCCAACGTTATGCCAAGTGACCTTTGCTTCAAAACAGACAAGAATGATAAGCGTGACGTGAATGTAAAAAAGCCTGAAACTGAGGTTGCTGTTAATGAAACACGTAAAATGTGTGTACGATAAGTTTACAGAAATGCTCACTGAGGTGTGCTATGACCGCATCGTTCACAGCGAAAGCGGGGATATGACACGTAGTTAGATATCATTGCTAAAATTTGCCAATATATGTCCCGCGCTTATCTTACTACGTACAATACCGGTGCTGCTACGATTTATTATGCATTGAAATTCTGATAAGTGCTTGAATTCGTCTAACATTATACATTAAAGCAGTGATAAACATGACATCTAACATTATGCATTGACGCGCAAATGTGGCATGTGTTAACTTTCACCTTAGCACCGCGATTTCTTGTGGTAACGTTCTAACGTTTCCACATAGAAAGTAGACGCCGACTACTGAAACCAACCGACAATGAAGCCGGAGAAAGTATAGGGGACATTATTTGTAAAGAAATAAAGGGGACAAAAAGACAATTTACCATTGGTATAAGAACCCAACCTACCCGAATGCTCTGTTTAAACACATGGCTATAGTCCCAGAATCATAGATTAGAGACAGCCGATTTTTGGGAAAGCTGTACCACAGTTCTACTTGACCTATTTACAAAGCACGTTTATTTGAATCGAAGCACAACCGTATCTTAGAACGCAAATGTACGTCGTGGCACTATGTCCGTGGCAAATGGTGTCATTCTTCAAAATCGTTCTGAGTAGCCTTGCTTAATGATCAGCTGCGATTTTTACTGTAAATATTTAATAACTGCTGAGCAAAGGCGTCACCCCCACGTTTTATGCTACCAAGTACAGAAACGTGTACCACCGCTCGTATTTTTTTTTAGTATTCGTTCAAAGGAATATCTTAATTGGATGCCCTGCGTGTCCACCGAATAGCCAACACTTGCTTGAAGTCAACGCGTCTTGCGCGCAGAAGATAGTCGTAGGTGCCTACGAGGACAGCGGAAAATCCATTCCACGAAAACACCAAATTTATGCGATGTCATCGCTTCAAACAGGCCATTCCGCACAGATCGGAACACCAACAGTCCATAAAACACAGAACGTCAAACTCTACCGACCACGCTCCGTAACAGAGCCCAGAAAATGATCGCAGCAACGTGGCCGTTGTTTGACACGGGCAATCGAACTACACTGGAGCCCTGAAGAGTATATGACTATGATGGTTGTGTTTCACTCTAGAATCGTAACAGGATGGGCTCATTCAGAAAGAAAAAAAAAATGCGTTTGCGCCCGCTTTGCTTTCTTTCCGCTTGCCTATTGCCGGCCGACACTATATCGACGTCATTCCGTTGATGACGTCGCGGATCACTAGCGCTGTTGGCTCAAACGAAAAAAGAAAAAGCGAGGCCGAACCAACTCCGCACGGATATCGCACTCTTTGATACATTGGGATTGAAATGACGCCACTGACCAGACAAAAACTGACGGCGTTGCCAATAGGGAGGCTCTTACGCCGGGCGTCCAGTTAAGCGAGTCTGCAGCACATAAAGCGATTAAATAGTACGGGTAATCGAGTCACAGGGAGGTGAAAAGAATAACTGTGGCGAAACGAATGGGACATTAGCGAGCAAGAAAAAAGAGCGTTTTCCTCACCATGTCGAGAGTGACAGCAGAGTGCGGCGCAGCAAAGTGCGAAGCTCGAGGCGACAAACTTGTTCACTGCACGAAGGATAGTGACGGCGCCGCCGGCACTAGGGGCGAAATCCAGTGCTGGGTCAGTGGGCCGACAGGGACGCGGCGGCAGAGGAGCGCCGGACCACCACACGCGCCATGCGCACTTGGCCTCGGATGTCGGCGCCGGTGGACGGACAGCATTCCCGGCATCCCTCCCTGCTCCGGGCCCCTTCCTCTACGCGGCGCCTTCTTCCAGAGCATCCTCCCGCGTTGGGAGAGAGCTCCCTCTTCCTCCTCGCCACTCTTCCCCACTCCTTCTTCCCTAGCTGCGCTGAGCTCTCCCCGCCGCCCTTTCGTTCGAGCCAGCGCCGCCACGAGGGATGGCTCCGTCCGGCGTCTCCTTTATTTACGTCCCGAGAAACCCATCTGCTGGGCTCTCCCGGCGCCGCCGACGATGGCAGCGGCACCTAGGGGCGCGCGTTTCGGCCGCTACGGCTTACCATTGGCGGTCGCCTAGGCAACCCGGCGCCGCGGCGTCCCCCGATGCTGGCGATGGCGCTTGCCGCGCGCGCGTGTCGTAGACCCGTGAACTCAACTCCGGACTTTGCGTAGAGCGTGGAGAATGACAACGCCAGTCACGTCTGCGTCCTTTTCCGTGCACTGCTTTTCTCTCTCTGCTGTTTTTATTCCTTTATTGACTAACGCGACTCGATAGCGAACCGCCATCGTCACTGTGATTGGGTAGCGCAAGTTTGACGCGTCATTAATCTTTGTCGAGCACGTGCCGCTGATCAAAAAAAAAAGGTGAACCTACTCCGCTTCCACAACACTGCCGGCTCCCAAATCGCCATGGACGCCGGCCTATTTTCGAGGGTAGGGACAAAAAGAGGGGAATCTTCGGGGTACTGCAGTGCCACCACGCACGCAGACGCTCTCAAAAGCATGCCAACGGCGGGCGTCGCAACAAAGCCAATTTTCTTGTTTTGTTTGGGGAGCGCGGTTCCGTTAACCTAGAAGAGGCTTTCTTCTTTCTTTCTTTCTTCCTTCCTTTCTTTCTTTCTTTCTTTCTTTTTGGCTTTTGTTTTTCCATCGCCTTCCTTGTTCCTTTCTATATTCCTTGTCAGCACCTGACTCAGATGAACGGTAAGCTGCGAGGATTAGGGCATCCGAAGCGGCGAGACAGCAGGGACACTTCGCTTTTATATTTTAAATGCTTCTACATCCCCTCCACGCCGCATACTTGGTTCGTAAAACTTTGCGTCGCTTTTGTTCCTTTAGACTTGACTATTTTTACGTTGTCTTCCGTTCAAATCTCCCTTCATTTTTTACCGCATTTTATTTCATTCTCACCACACCGACGGCGTTCCCGGCCCGCTAATCTATATATAGCATGCCCCTGTTTCCGGAAAGCGGCGCGGCCTCACGTGACCCCTTTTGCCCGAAAGGAGAATATTACGCTGCGCTATAAATTCGCCGCTGCGCGTAGGCGTCACCCTTTGAAATGTGGCCACCTCCGGCAGGTGGCCACATTTCTATCGTCTTTGCTCTGTACCTTTCCCTTTCTCGGAAAGGTACAGAGCAAAGACGAAAGGTTTATAGCTATGCACTAATTGATTTCGATCTATTTTCTTCCTGGCGCGAATAACGTCACACAATGCATTTAAATACCGCGCTTTAACCTGATGTGTAGACATTCCTGCTTCGTGCATTCCTTGATGGATATGTGGGGTTTAACGTCCCGAAACCACTATATGATTATGAGAGACGCCGTAGTGGAGGACTCCAGAAATTTCGACCACCTGGGGTCCTTTAACGTGCACCCAAATCTGAGCACACGGGCCTACAATATTTCCGCCTCCATCGGAAATGCAGCCGCCGCAGCCGGGATTCGAACCCGCGCCCTGAGGGTCAGCAGCCGAGTACCTTAGCAACTTTCGTGTATTCCTTGGTGTTTTATTTGTGATCTTGTTTGTTTGTTTGCTATTGTATAAGCCCCACTACTGCCTTTCTGCTAGACATTCGGTTTGCAGACTCGTCAAATTGCCCTTGGACTGCTTTTATCTACAACTCCTCAATCTCTCTTGTAAGATGAAAAAAATTATTTGAATCGAACTCATTTACTCAAACCTTCCTGTGTACCACTCGCCCTCTAAAATGGGACAGAATAACGATTCAATATCTTGTAGATAGAAATAGCTCATACTTATGATATCTTTATTGCTTTGGAATCGGAATCTATATTATAACCTTTCACCGTATATATCGTATTCAACGTCAAGGCATACCCACAACCACAATCACAATTCACTGATGGCATATTTCTAAAGAAATTATTTATTCAAGTATTCACATTTCCTTTACCCTCTAAGCAATTGGAGTAATTTTGCATTGCCTTTGCCACATTAATTACTTCAAAATGGGATTAGGTGGCGGTGTTTGTATATTTACTCAATTTGATTACACCTGTACAACACTTGCAACATTGAATAAATAAGATTACTTAGTATTATCGGCATTACATTCGCAGTATTTCTTAATTATAACGGTTATAATTGACTATAAGTAGTCGGAAAGATTGCGAAACTTGAACGCACAAGTGTCCTTCTTTGCTTTGCGAATGTGGAGGCTGAGAAATGAAAATTCTTTAAACTTCAAGATGATACACTCTGACACAAAGAGCTCCGCCGGAACCTCAGTATATCTTTAGAAATGTAGCCAATTATACATTGGAGCCGTTTGTTCACTTGTTCCTCAATGCGCACGAAATCGATCCTTTCTTTACGAGCATCGATCATTTATCTCCTCAGATATGACCGTTGGGATCTTGTGATTGCGTTATTTGTTAGAGGGATATACAAAACCGCAGATTGATTAACATTTTTTCACGAATTTAAGTATAAGTATCTGATACTACATTCCTTTAAATGTATAAGTTCAACACAATACATGTGTCTGCTTTCATTGCGGCATGATTTTTTTCACGCTGTCTTATCAATAGGAGATTTTAAAGGTTTTTTTTCCCATCTACCACCGATATTAGCTAATTTAGGAAAATAATCCTTTCAAGATTGTGCCCGGAGAGGATATGAGGGAAGAAAGAAAAACACAGGTTGCTAACTCCACGTGTCAAGGGGCGCGAAAGATGAGGTCGGCCGGGGGGCGAAGTATAGCTTCCGCAATAAGAGGCTAGAAGTGGAGATTGGGGAGGTGTGAGCCGCTATCTCAGACGTGCAGGCCCTCGCCTCCTCATATTCACGAGCCGCGGCTAAGAAGTGCCGAGCGACGGAACGCCACAGTCAAACTACTCCGCCTTTGCCCCGAGATGAAAGAAGATGGTGAAAAAGGAGGAGGGGTACGGAAAGAGAGGAGGAGATCGGAGATTTTACTCAGCCGCCTCGCCCAAGGGCCGAGCGAAGGGGGATAAGGGTGAAAGAGCTATATTCAGTCCAGTTCTTCGAGAGAAATTGCGAAATCCTCGAAGGAGCGATCTGCCACAGAGGCAGTGCTGACAGCTTTGTAGGGCACGAGAATGAGGGCAGCGAGGGAAGAAAGACAAAAAAAGAAAGTTGAGGAAAGGGGTGATGCGGTCCTCAGTGAAGAGCGAAATAGAATATTAGGAAGCGGGGTAGGTAGAAAGCGCGAGTGGTCTATGAGACTCGGCTTTGCGGAAAGGAGCATGAAAGCTTCATCTCATCTGCTTCGTAGGAAGGCACCGAGCGAGGCATATATGCATGCGACTGAGCTACCTCATCCGTTCTGGCCCCAGCGCGCGACGGCGAATGACGGCACCGAGGCGTCGGATTACCGTGATGCCCGTCATCGTCACCAACGCCAAGAGTGTCTAACACGTGGGCTGAACGCTATCCAGTCCTCCCTATATAGTCTCACCGGCCCCCCGTTCATTCCCAAGCTTGTCTCTGTTTACTCCCGAAGAGCGTCGACTTCGTCATTACGTTTTTCTTTTTTCTGTTTACAGCGAAAGCTATTATGTGATCAGAATATGGGTCACGAGTGGCGCCGTAGTTGTCTGCCGCCGCCGGTGTCCGCAACCACTATCACACGAAAAAAAAAAAACACCCAAAAGGAAGAAAAAAAGGCAGCATATCCACGGAGTGAATGATGGAGAGTGGGGCGAAGAATTCGTCCGTCCATTCGTTCTTCCTTCCGTCCGTCCATGCGTCCGTCAGTGTGACCGTCCATGCGTCCATCAGCCAGTCCGTGCGTGCGTCTGTTCATGCGTCCGTCCCTGCGTTCGTCCATGCAGCCGCCCCTGCGTCCGTTCATGCGTCCATCCATGCATCTGTCTATGTGTCCGTTCGTCCATCTATTCAACACTCCAAGTACCACCATCTCGCATCTTTTCATCGTATATTCCCCATATAGAAGCACCGCCATCCAGCGGACATTCCAAGGACTAAACGAGAGGTGGCACACGCACACTTTTTTACGGCTTGCGCTTCGGGTCCACTTCCCACTTTTAACCACCTCGAGTTCATGGTATATTCTAGTTCACTGTATTCATGGCACTGCGGCCGACCGCTCGCTAAACCTTTCGAAAACCAAGGAGGTTACGCCCAGCGAGTATCACGTAGCAAACTTTTTCAGTCAGATAGTGCTCAATGTACATGCCAATGACTGCTAATGAGAAATGAGAGGCGGAGAATTCGGCTTTTATTTTCTTACGGCTTGCGCTTCGTATCTACTTCCTATTTTTAACCACCTCGAGTTTATTCATGGTATATACAAGTTCATTGTATTCATGGCACTGCGGCTCAACGCTCGCTAAACCTTTCTAAAGCTAAGGAGGTTACACCCAGCGAGTATAACATAGCAACCCTTTCTTGTCAGATAGTGCTCAATGTACATGCCAATGGCTGCTAATGGGGATTGCAGCGTGCGCGTTAACTAAAAGCCAAATGCTCCTGTCTCTCATTCCCCATTAGCAGTCATTGACATGTACATTGAGCACTATTTTTTATTCAGAAAAAAACTATTCATTGAGCACTATTTTTTATTGTTCAACAACGCACAGAAGAAGTCTCTCACCGGCACCACCTTGGAGGTCAAAATGTTATATTTGTTACATACTACGGGGGACGAACGGGTGCAGCTATAAGGAGCTTCGCCCCTAAAATCGGCAGATCCCACGTACCTAGGAATCGACGTTATGCAAAGCACGCGTAGGGAAGGTGACCGTGTTGCAATTTTTTTATTGTCACATCATGAAATGACGCTAAATATATGTACAAATGTTGCACGCACAGACATATGCTGAAGAGTTGCAGATTTTTATATAACCATGGTTGTTTGCACTTGCGCGACGATGCCCACTGGAAGATGCGTATTAGCAACACCAGAAGCTGATATGAAGCGCTGATGCTCGCGAGGATGCTGGCCCTGGACTCTGTGACGTAAATCGACTGCAGCGCATGGCACCTAACCACAATTGACGTTAACCCGACGTGACGGCTCTATCAAAGGAGTACATATGTAATGTTTATAAATTTGGGTAGGCAGCACTGCAACCACTATTGAAGTTTCACGACGATTGGCGTCTATTTGAAAAGTAGTACTGAGACCTGGCGTAGCTCTACGGTAAAATGCTTCATTGCCACGCAGAATGCTTGGGTTCGATTCCTGCTGGGACCCTGACATTTATTCTTTGCATTCGTCGGGTCGACACTACCGATGTCGGGTATTTCTTAACTCTCGCGCGTTAAATGTGGCCACGTTTGTTTTCGCCGTTCCTGGGTAGATACTAAGTGTCAATCACCTGTGGCACATACTCGCGTACCAGCGGCACATACCCGCTCGTAGGTATGAGCCACAGTCTGGCGCAAAGTGTTTGACGACGTACACGATGAGATTGTGACATTACTGGTGTATTTAGCGGCGCGTGATATTCGTGAAACTATCTTACCCTCCCATGCTAATTTTGGTTCACGCCAACCTAAGGGGTTGACCATGAGAGCACTCAAACGTAAGCGGTTAGATAGATAGATAAATAGATACGCTCAAAGTCGCCGAAGTTCACTAAGAAATGCTTCGCATTTAAAACACTGCGAACACAATGGAATTTGAACCAGGTCCGCTGCTCGGCAGCCCAGTATTCTACCACTGAGCTACTATGGTGCTTGGAACTCGTTCCTAAACTGGCCTTAGGTAGGTTTGACGCTTGGCAAGGAATCGCGTTATTATGAATAATAGACAGTAATAATAAAGCATTGTTATGAATTGCGTAACGAGTGGCTCGTACAATGCTCCAACCCATTACAAAATCTTGTTCTTGATCACCTATTGACTGTGGCGTATACCAACTTCATGCGTAGTTCTTCACAGTTGTCAGCCACTGCATAAATGAAAACAATGAACAAATAGCCTTGCAAGTGTGTAGCGGATACCACGCATCTCCGTAGAATGACGAAGGAATGACGGAGGTAGAATGACGAAGGCCTACTACACACAAAAATTATGACATAGTGCGTACCCTGCAAGTGTGCTTGAGCATGTTACTCAAAGAGTGTTAGGAAAAGGCTGTGAAAGGCCGCTCTTCCCACTTTTTTTGTGACTGTGCTGAGCGTTCCGCGCAGGCTTGACGGTTTTTTTCTTCAACCTCTTCTTTCTTTTCTCCCTTTCCCAAAATGAAGATAAGTATGCGTGTTTTAGCCGTTTTAGAAAGAAACGGGATCTGAAAAGGAGCGTTAGGAAATGGGGATTAAAAAGACGTCTACGCTTACGAGAGCTTAGGATGTTTGGCATGTTGAAATTCTTCAACTGGAATATCTTCGCTGATGTGTCGTGGTTTGGGATTAGCTATATCTGCTTCGCTGGTTGACGCTTCTCCTTAGAAAACACATCTCGCTCCTGTTTTCATGGGTATTTCTTCTAGAATTTCTTCTTCTGCTCTTAGACAGCTTGCTCTGCTCTTGTTATACGAGACGTATCAAGGCTGTATACACGTATACACCGACGGCTCTGTTTTACAGAAGAGTTCAATGGCATCATTTGTTAAACCGATAAAAGACACGACAAGAAAATTCAAACCTCCCACCTTACGACATCAACGGGAGCAGAGCTCACAGCTCTTCGTGCCGCATTGCAATTCATCAACGACCAACAGCCAAAAAATGGACAATTTTCAGTGACTCAAAGGCGGCACTGCAATCCCTTCTATCCCCTTTACGCCACAGCCCGTGCGAACAGCTGGTATTTGAGATTACAGAAAAGACTCATCAACTCATTGAGGAAAGACATGAAATAGCCTTTCAATGGCTTCCAAGTCATTGTGGAATAATTGGCACTGAACGGGCCGATCGAGCTGCCCGTTCTGCCCATACTGAAAGCGATGAAATATCAATTCCGCTTTCCAGAACTGACGCTGCACGGAAACTCCGCATGCTTGCTCGCAAGCACACCACGTCACAATAGAACGAGTCACATTTCATCCATGCACGGTTAAGTACTTTAGACCCAACTCTCAGTCTTCGAATTCCTCCGGAATTACGCCGACGAGACGCTACTATGCTGTGCAGATTATGGTTGGGCGTCGCATTTACAAATGCGTACGCGTTTCGCATAGGAATGGCTGACACTGCTGCATGCGACCATTGTGGCAGTGATGAAACAACTTGGCACATTCTGTGTGAATGCCCACAATACTGCTCGCAGAGACAGTCACTCTGCAATGTACTAGATGAACTGGACAACCAGCCTCTTTCGGAAGAAAGAATCCTGCGCTGCCGACAGGACTTCATGTCGCAGAAGAAGGCTGTGAAGGCGCTCCTGCGCTTCTTGCGTTCAACCGGCCTGTCCAAACGACTGTGATCAGAACTCCCTGAATTTGTGCGCATGTGTTTTTTTCTAATTTATTTTATATCTCTGTATATCTATCCTCTTTCCAACCCTTTTCCCCACCCCCGTACAGGGTAGCAAACAAGTTCATCTAGGTTAACCTGCCTGTCTCTTCCTTTTATTTATTTCTCTCTCCTCTAGAACAGAAGCAACACCAAAATTTCGCGTTCCCCGCTTCTCGGCTCACTAATGCGGCGCTTTCTTACTTACCAAGGCATCAAACGCACATCAACTGCTCTACGGCGGAACCATTACGTACGACATGACTCTTCAGATCCATCGCTCATAATGTACCCTCGATGACGCCTTTTGAATGGCGGTGGAATGAAGAGCTTGGGTAAGGCAGACTGTCGTAATCACTGTGCACATTTCATAACGTCTCCGATCGCCAAGAGGACAAACGCCGAGAGCCGCTCGATGCTGCGCACATTTCTGCATCGAGCACGGAATGGCAGCTTTCGTACTACCTCCACTGCCTCGAAAAAAAAAAAAGCGCTGTAGTGCGAAATCCTTGTCGCCGTAGAAAATGCGGACGTTGGGCTTTAAGGCGACGTGGCCCGAATGACTGTTTACGGCTGCGAGAGGGCAAATTTGCATGGGCGCGACACCAAGACTCCTACGAATGAGCGAAGCCAATATTCAAGTTCAAAATAAAAGTGGTAGAGAACAGAAGGAAAAAAAAAACACAGACCTCCTGCTTCAGTGACACCACCGTAACAGCGATATTCCGCGGCAAAGCGGCGCGAGAGATGCGCTGTGACCCCAGCCGGAACGTACACAAAATGTTGTGCTATAACGACGCCGACCGAAGAACTCCTTTTGCCGATAACGCAGAATGCGAAGCGATGCGGGCCGCTCTAATGGAATTGCCCCACGCTGTAATTTACTGGCGCCACTCCATCACTGGAGCTACTCGTCCTATTTACTCAATTTCTAGTTCTTTCTCAATTCCGCCTATACTTCTTTCTTATTAGAACTTCGTTCGATCAACCATCGGCATCGCTTCTGTTTGACTCAGTGTACACACACCAACGTCGAAGTGATCTAGAGGGTAAAAAGCATTGTTGCACAGCACGACGGCCCAGATTCGGAGTTTGTTGCGTCTTCTTGAACTCAAGCAATTTAAAAAAAAAAGTCTTCCGAGGTTTACATGTTTGGAAGCTTGGTTAGGGTATTGGTACAGTAGAATGACCGGGTCTGTATCGAAGGTTGAGGAGAATCTCTTAGAATGGCTGGTAGAGAGCAGGGCAGGCATTACTTTTTACTGAAGCCTTCGTGATCGATGAGCTGGCAGAGGACTTCAATTATGCCGCTATGCTCGGAGGTCTGTTATACTCGGGAGTCTTTTTGCGAGAGGCAGATATTAAGAAAGGAATGAGAGAGAGAGAGAGTTAGATTCGAGACAAGCGCATCTTCTGTTGAGAAGCCTACTAGCGTTTAACAGTTATTTCTCATGAGCATCGATCGTGTGGAATAAGATAAAATAGGGAGTAAGAAAGTAAAAGAAAGAGAGTGAAATGTGGTGCCTACTTTTTTTGTGGAACCTACTTTGAAATTCTTGCTTTCCATACTATGATCATATATATACACTGGTTAAAAACAGGGCAAAAGTCTGAGTGATGTTGGATGAACCACTCGTGAAAATAAGAGTTGCCAAGCTTGGGATATATATATATATATATATATATATATATATACGGGAAACCAGGTTGAATGAAATAAACAGGCGACCATCTTGCACTGTTTTGAAGCTCTGGAAATGGTGTTGGCCATACTGCTTATTCAAATTATACACGGTGTAAACATGAAAGTGGAGAGTATTCCGCAGGATCACTGTGGAGAAGAGAAAAAAAAAGTTTCTCCTCTAACCGCTAAAGTGCAGCAAAACTTGAAGAAAGCTGTGACACTGAAAGCTGTCTTTACGAACACAATGCATTGCGCAAATCGCTTGTATTTCCGGAGTGTTTAGGGCGTATATACTTGCCAGACACGGGGACGGGAAGCCGGATCGGTTATGTTGTTCCGATCTCTTTTTTTTTTTCCTGTCTGTTGTGGAGTGGCATACCTCGTGCATAAACTATATTATAATTTTCCTTGCATAAGGCGTGAAAATAGTTCCACCAAAACGAACGAATAGAATTTAAGAGCAAAGTAGTAGAATGAGAGAATTTGTAAAAAAGAAAGAATGCCATTTTAACATGAAGTTGCAAGTTCAATTACTTGAATACCCACAATTCCACTCAATGAGGGAGTATATTTTTTTGCCGGAAGGTCACAGGTTTCGACCCTGCTAGCAGCGAGTTGTCTTTTTGCCCACTTTATTCGCTGCATCTTTATTGCCATTATCGCAAAACACTAAAGCAAGACAATCAACGTTCCGTATACTTTCTCGTTCCCTATACCTTCCGCTAAGTCTGTTATACTGAATAAAAGTTGCTGCAGGGCGAGTTGGTTCATATTTGTTAGGCAACCAGTGTTGCGCACGCAGAACTCAAGGACATGCTAGACACGGACGAGCGCAAACTTACAACTTGTAAGTTTGAGTTCGTCCGTGTCTGCCATGTCCCCGAGTTCCAAGTGTGTAACCGTAGTTACCCGTTATACGCTTAGTACGGGCCAGAGTTCTTTCATTTACATATATTTACATATACACTTTCTTGGCTTTATTACCTGCTGGTTTTCAGTAAACTAGACCATAGCTTGCACGTGCTTATATGCCACAGCGTTTACACACGGAACACAGATGAGGACGTCTACCTAACATGAAAAAGGAGATTCTAAAAAAATGGTGGCAATTTCGACTGCAACATTATAAGAAGAGCTGTGTTAATTAATAAAGAGAAAAAGATTTTGTTACTTACAGAGACAACGCGGCTAGCCCGTGATCCTCCATTGAGGAGGGTAATCGCGAACAACCACGGCCACCCACCGGACAGTTACCGGCACACATGTGGTTAGCAGTGGAATGGGCGACCTTCACTCGTTTACTGTCAGTGCATACTGAGGATGCCACCCGCATTAGTGTTGAGACGCATATGTAATTTTGTTGCATTTTCGTTGCGTTAAGTCGCAGTAAACATTTTAGAAGTACATTCTTTTAGAGAGAGTTGTGTTTATTCATCGCTCGAGAAGGTCCCCTCTCCTTTCTGTTCTCTTTTCCTTAAACGCCAAACCATGCTATTTTATTGGTTGAACAAGAAGGCATCTTTCCGAACCTCAAACCGCAACTGAAGGCGTAAACTCTGAACAACCACGTTCTAGACAAGCGTGAAGAGGGTAATGCGGATCGTGCTAGTTAAACTTAGCCGCAGGAGTTTCCCACACAGACGCGAACCCGTGGGACTTACGGAAATTCGTCTTTCCCGCGAGTATCGCTAGGCAACGCCATGAAGGACCGCCGACCACAACGGTGCTTTCGGGTTTGACGGTGCAGCCTCTTCATTAAAGTAGTGGGAGCACTCCGTTAAATTGCAACCCTCGCGGTAAGGACGCGCGCTGCGACTACGATTCACAAAATGTACCAACGCACTAAAAGAAATCCTGATATTTCTATACTTATCTTATATGTGACACGTACTCATTTAAAAGCACTGATGCTTCGGAAGAGACAAACAAGCGTCCAAATCTTTTCTGTTGTAGCAACATCCCTTACGAAGGTGATGTCGAAAGTGATGCGAAAAAAAATTCAATTTCAACCTGGTTGAAACAACTTTCTCCTTTTTTACCTGAAAGCATGCAACACCGAAATGCAGAAGGTCAAACGTGCTTTGCAGCACAGTCAATTCTACCATAATATCTCATTCGCGAAAGGCGCCATCCTTTTTATGCGGAGCCTCAGTAAGTCCTCCTAAAGGACAACTCTACGACTTTCGGCTGAAACTGTGGAAGAGCACCAGCGCTGCTGACCCGCAAAATTCTGCAGCGTGGTGTAGTCACTCACCATGACCGGCAATATGACCTTCTGCTTCCCATACTTCTAGCACTCCCCGCGTGTATTCCTCTGCCTTTGTGCCACTTCACACGAATGAGCTGTTGTACCACCCAAAGGCTTAAAAACGACGGTGGCTTGTAAACGTGTTCAATATTGAGAAGGCCTGTCTACAGGTCACATCGTTAGTGAATAAAGCATTTATCTGTTGTTTCTGTAGGTTAAATAAGTGTCTTCATTGCACATATCTCCCGGGGTTCAGCGAGAACACAAACACCATTATAGTGGATGCGAAAGGTAATACAATATATTTTAAGGAGTGCAATAAATAAACAAAACACCTAACAATACAAGGATACGAATGATGAGACAGTGTAATACGCAAAACCTAGTCTAGCGGGGCTGCGCACATTCAATTTGCCCAGAGCGGCGCTTCCCGCACAGTACGAGGAAATGCGAACCCATTCGGCTGAGCCGGTCGAGCGTCGTCGGGCAAATAGACTTTCTTCACGTTTATTCACTTTTTTTTTTGCTTTAGAAGAAACACGAAGATACAAGCACTGGCCCAACAGAACGACTTTTAATCATCGGTGCCTCTGCTCGTCTTGAAGAAGCACGGTCTGGTTACGTTATTTTGCTCCTTCACCACCAGTTACTGGTGCCGTCCCATCTAACCTTTACAACCAACTTGAAAGGATTCAACATAAACTCAGCATGCATTTAGAAAGAATTCTTTGGTGTCTATTTTAGAGCAGTTGCAAAGTATTACTGAAAAAAAATCTGGCATGTTTCGAGATTGCTATAGGAGCATTCTACAATGCTGTCGTCATTACAAAAAAAAATAGCGGCATATACACAAAGTGAATGATGATGAGTGGGTAAATCAGTGTTATGATTCGTTGTCACAAATGAGTGTCAAGTACATGTCTTGATTAAATATTCAACGTCGCGCCAAAAAAGAACAACCACGCACAGAAAGAAACAAGTATAGACACCACGGGCACTATCTAAGTATGTGCACTAGGGGGTCAAATGAAACACGAACAAGCGGCAAGCCTTTGTGAAGGCTTGCCGCTTATCACCATGCACAGGCACACCTGTACTTATCACCATGAACAGGCACACATTCATGCGCATAAATGCCGCACAGGATGCGCGCACCTGTCGATGGTGATAACTGGACGGCACGCACTATACTATTTCGAAGGCTTGCCACTGTTCGGGTTTCATTTGACGCCGATAGCACAGTTGCAATGCATATTGTGCAATGCATATTGGTCATAACTGGTATGTTGCATTCAGTTCAGAATTACATTTTGCCTTCATTATTACTGGTTTGTTCTACTATACTGCACAAGCCAGTCGTTGTCCGTGATCATTATCGCCATCATCTTGATTGTCATCAGCGTCACCATCTTGGCGTATAGTGGGCATGTTTCATGTGCTGTGCCGTGATGGCAGAAAGGTAGGCTGTGTTCCATTTCTTAGACAGCACGTAGACAGTCTACGAAGACTCCTTAGAAGACAGCATCGAGTCCATGCTGTCCGAGAAATGGAACACATTTAGACGGGTTTCACGCGACAGTGCGCCACCTCGCGTAGAGAAGAAAAAGCTAAAATATACAAACGTAACAGTTGTATTTTCTGGCTTATTATGTCGTGTTGAAATCAAAAACGAATGAACGTTACTCACATTGAGCGTCAGGGAAAGCGTCGCTTGTGTGCAGACGACCATTCCGGCGATATTCGATCTATCTGAGCCATTCGATGAGCCGCCATCTTGTTTAGACAGCAAAGTAGCCTGCATCGTATTTGTCTACGATGCGGTCTTCTCGGAGCTGTTCATTTTGCCGGCTACGTGAGAACTGGAATAGGACTTAAGATGGCCGCCGTCCATTTAGCTGTCTATTCAGCCGTCTATGGTGAGTATTGGAACACAGCAATTGCGTGTTGTCTGGTAAGTGCTCGTTCTTCATCGTCATCTTCTGCGACGGCAATGGCGCACGCCAACGCCGCCAACGGACAAGCCTCGACATTTAAGAGCCTCTTCGTCGCTAAAATTGTTTTCTCTGCTCTGGCATTGCCCCTCGTTCCGAGGCAAGGACGAAGAGAAGTGGCTACACGCTATCAAAATCCCAAATGTCGGGGCTCAACTGTGGGCTGTCTAGACGACCCATGACGTGGCGGTCGGGCTTGGCCGGATTGTCCCAACGCGGAAGCGGCATGCTCTGCGTGGAGTTGGGCCCCTTAGAACAAGCAACAAAGTTTTGGCCTCCATCGGTCCATTCACTTCGCTGTACTTAACCGGTTTCTGGCATCTAACCTCATACGCCAGTGTTGCGTTAATTTAAACAAAGACAAGCCTCTGCCAAAAATATTAGTAAACCGGCGCATAGCTTCAAATCAAGCTTAATAATGTTGCAGGGCTTGAGTGCGTCATTTATCTCAAATTTTATGCTATTGGCCATTCTGTTAACTCGTTTAAAACTGATTGAGTGCTTTCAGTGTACCCACACGTTTTTAGAAATATTCAATATTCATGGTGTTCCCATCATGGTTTACTAATCAATTTTTATTAGAGTACCGGCGCACGAAGAGTTTCCGAGAATTCGTAAAACACGAGTTAATCTCTTTCCAAATGCTCTTTTTCTTTTTCTCTTTCGTATTTTTCTCTATTTTCACAGGCTACGTACTGCAAATGTTCACATTTACAAGACTGTTCCGTAAAAGAAAAAAAAAATATTCTCATTTCGTCGCCGTGTTCTTTATAGCAACGACGGCGACGAATTGCAAAAAAGATGATGGAAGACTTGGAACGCTCCCATATTTTCACTTTGTAAAGAAATTTTTCTTTAACAACTTCCTTTACTGCAGTGGTGTACGCTTTAAGAAAGGCCGCAATGGCAAGTACTCGATTTAGGAGGCCTCATGGAAGCTTGAACAAGTCCTCGAATATTGTTATTTTGTTGGGCCACTTTTCATGAGAAAAAAAAAAAACTTCAGGAATCTGTGCCCTACAGGGAATATGGTGCAAGTGAAGCTTGGGCTGTGCATGCCTGCTGTTACTTTTCTTTCTTTCTTTCTTTCCTTCTTTCTTTCCTTCTTTCTTTCCTTCTTTCCTTCTTTCCTTCTTTCCTTCTTTCCTTCCTTCTTTCCTTCTTCCTTCTTTCCTTCTTTCCTTCTTTCTTCCCTTCTTTCCTTCTTTCCTTCTTTCCTTCTTTCCTTCTTTCCTTCCTTCTTCCTTCTTTCCTTCTTTCCTTCTTTCCTTCCTTCTTTCTTTCTTTCTTTCCCGACCGGGCTTACTACCACCACCACCCTCATTACTAGAACAGGACCCACGTTCTTTGCAGCGTGAAACTTCATTTTCTACAGGCAATAATGAAGGCCATGCGTTCATATTGAAGCAATCATCGAATGCGGCAGTGCGAGAAGACAAGTTACATCAATAAACAGAACTGGTCACCATATCAGAAGCACCTGATCACCGTTGATAGACAGGGCTCCAGGTATAAGGAAAGGGCACGTACAATACGCACGTGCTCGAAGCACCTTAGAGTGCCGCATATGTGTACGCTGGTCGGCGTTGATTTTTGCTTAAGACGTTGCGGAAATATGCGACCTATAACAAGCCCTGTTTGGATAAGGATTAAAAAAAATAATAACCTCCCATACTTTGAGTTTGTAAAGAAGTTTTTCTTGCACAATGCTTATTACTGCAGTGAACCACGCTTTACAGGTGATTGTGTCTGCAATGATTCAACTCGGGGGGTGGGGGTGGGGGGCATAAAAGAGCTCACAGAAGCGCTTGAAAAGTGTTAATTAATCTAGTCATCTCTGATGTAAACGAAAAACACACATTTATGAAATGTGTTTAAAGAGAGTTGGATGCAAACGTATGGCTCGGGAAAAGACACTGTTGTGACGTACTTTCGTACGTGACGAAAAGATCGGCCACCAGGTTCCCTTAGTTCCCGCAAGATGTGACTCAGTTCCCTAAAGATGGGGTTGAGGGGCTTATTACGACGACTTGTTAAGCTTTTGTGATTGCAAGAAGACGACAGAATGCGTTATCATATACTGTATTCAACAATAAGGGATGGACTCCGCCTGTCCCTCCAAATCGACGGTGGGAACAGGCGTAAACTGAAGGAAAACACTGGGACTATATTATTGACCACCACTTGTACCGTTGTGTTTAAGAGACACTACTGCACTATGTGGAGGCAACCAAGATTTGTGATCATTAGATGACTTGATGAACACTGTTATAAGTGCACGCGTATCGCTTGTTTTACATATCACCAGTTCTTTTAATATTTTGAATGGGATCAAATGAATTCAGTCTATATTTAAGTGGAGTTAATGAATGATGACGAGAGTAAAATCTGGGTTAAATAAACTTGGCTAGCTATTCCTAATTTCGAAAAGGGCAAAAAAGTAAAATGTAATAAAAAAATCAAAAGCACGAGTTACCGAATATGACATACAATAATTTTTGCGATGGTAACCACTATATTGCGTAGTATGAACGTTAGCAGGAATGCATTGAAAATTAAGGGAACTTGGAAACGAAACAAAAAATAACACACGTAGAATCAGGTCAAGTCGATTCAAGTGGGCAGATAACACATAATAAATAATCGGTATACGTGGTATAAAACGTTGATATGACGTCTTTTGAGGCCATAATTTTTTATGTTCCACCGAAAGGTAATAACATAATTCAACTTCTTATAAATTACACTGTGTGACATTTGGTGATTACGCCTACACATTCTTCTCTTTCCCAGCGTAAGCTCCTTTCACCTCACTCGCTACCTGTTCTGTTCTTTCTTAGATATTACTCTCGTAATGGCGAACTCTTGGAGTACAACTTACGCTGGTAAAATATCTCACGCCAACGTTTCTTATTAGTTGCCGACCGAGAAATGAGTTATCTATAGCGGCTTCAACGTCATTACTAACTTCATCAATTCTCATGTTTCTCTTACCTGTCTTGCTTGGTGAAGCTTCCGAGCAGCTAGCGAAATCACTAGGCACTTCAACTGATCCACCTCCATGCTTTGACTGAGTCAGCATCAATGAAAAATCAACTTATGGAACACTGTTCACTTTTCAATTAGCATCGCTTAGCAATGTGCTGCGTTCACACTTTCATATATCGACTTACAAGATTTGAACGAACGTGCTTGTTGAAAAAAGCAAAGAAAGTTATTCTAAACTTTACAAGCAATGTAAATATGTCAGTAGGAGATAGTTTGGAGATAAAGACAATTTAAAAATATTGAATTATACGGAGTAATTTTAAATCACAAACTGCTGTGCGCAAACATGGGCCTGAATGAATTACGTTTTTAGGTAGATATGGCTATGCGTACGAGAAAATTAGCATATTTTAGGCTGTTAGCCTGCACGGCCTCTTGGATGCCCTTATAGAAGTTTTCACTGAAGACTCCAGGGCGCCGCCACAGTTCGCTCTCGGCTGTTGTTAACCTGCGTAATACACCAAAAACGGACTGCCGAAGCGGTGAAGTTGGCTTTTGTGCTTCCGTGCAACAGCTCACAAAGGAGGGGATCCTTTTCTCCGTTAAAAACGTCTATAGGAAGTAATAATAATGCACGACAAACTTATAATCGCCGTGATCAGCCTGACTTTCACACACAGCAGGGAGGAGATCTTTTTCGTGTTCCGCCAATAAATCTGGACCTGTGCTTTCGATACGCTAGACGACAAGCTGGACGGTATTAGCTATGAAACAATATAACAGAATGGTAAGTGATTCGGTGAAAAGAGCATTAAAGTAAGTATACTGAAGCTTCATGTAAGGAAGCGTTAAATCTCCTGAATGCGCACAACAAAATAAATTGGAGCATTGGAGTGGTGGCTGATCGTCGTGTGAGTGCGCCAGCGAAAAAGTGATACCAGGGTCTGCGCATGCGCGATATCTCTAGCAACACCATCTCGCGTACCACTTGATCTAGATGGGCGTTGCCTTTGAAAATATTAAAGTTGGGTATGGTCTAGCATTTCAAAGATCTGTGTTTTAGCATTTCAAAGATCTGGGGGGGGGGGGGGGGGTTGCTGTGTGAATGTGGTATCAAACACAGTGCGCGCATGTGCTCCTGGTGTAGCACACAATTGGGCGTGCTAAAGGCCATTGGCGCCTTTTAAAGGGAAACGATTAACTGATTCATTAGTCGCTGTATGTGACCATCTGATCCCCCGCCCCCAATAACACTTGCAGTTGCAAAAGTCGGAAAGCGGTGCACATCATTCGCCTCTACAGTTGAATGAGACAGGCAAAGTTTATTGAAGCACCAAGTAATTACTTATATTGATTATTAGTCGGGCTTAATGCCTGGAATCCACCATATGATTGTGAGAGAGGCTGTAATAAGGGGGCTCCGGAAATTTCGGCCACTTGCCGTTATTCAAGATGCACCCAAATCTAAGCACACGGACCACGAGCACGTTCGTCATTATTGTAAATGCGGCCGCCTCAGCCGGGATTCGATCCCGCGACATGTGGGTCAGCAGCAGAGTGCCTTAGCCACTAGACCACCGTGACGGGCAAGCCCCAAGCCACTAAGAACGATTGAAGAACCCTAAGACTACTTTGAATAAATTAGAGTAAATAATAAAAGCAAAACATGGAAATCTCAAAGCAGCTTCACCAAAGCGTACTATTCTGTAGTGATGATTAAATTTACTTAGTAATTAGAAGCATTTTATCGTTACAAACAGTGCTGGACTACTCAATAATATGACTCCGTGATATGACTAGAGATGCTAAATTAGCACTAAAGAAGCGTTCATTAAGTTATAATATTAGTAAAAGTGAATTAAAACTTCCTAATTGTTAATTAAGGTGGGGCAACAAGGATTGCGCGTGAATGTCGAGATTCCACTGTAGAAAGCGCGAGCACACTGTAGCCTACAGGTACAATTTCTCCTGGATGCGTCATCACAATAATAAGAGGAACAAACAGCATGGTTTTTAACGCAAAGCAACGTTTATTTAAATACACTAGAGAGCGATGCTCGCTCACTATGAATGGCGCGCACGCGCAGAGGATTATTTTTCTGCGCGTGGGCTTCGCCGGTGAGTGGACACTGGTATGGTCCTCCTAATTATTTTATGGGTACCTGTACATCATGACATGGTGAGGAGAAGGAATAAACGTTTATTTTTCGAAACAGTCTAGCGGTGTAGGCTCCGCGTCCACCTTAGGTGGGAGGTCTCATTCCAGAAACCTTGTGGCCTTCGCTGCCTCCTTGGCCCTGGCGAAGAGACATCATTGTTGGTCCAGGTCCTCCAAAGCGAGCTTGGCCTCCCACGTTTCGAAAGAGAAGGTGTTCGTTTTTGTTTTACCAGCGTCGCAGATGTTCGGCTGGTGACACATTCAGATGGTGACACATTCATGAAAACAGCGTCGCTGGTAGCTACGAACAAATAGAGACGGTGAGCTTAATGAAATAAGTCCTGGGACTAGCTGGGTAGCACGGGGTCTGTAGCTGCATGTTTTGAGGGCCAAAATAATGACAATGCATCGCGATCAGCATCATGCGCCAAATTCTCGCTAACATGTGCCGGGGTTAGATTAAAGTACTGGCTTAAGACTTTTTCAGGGGCGTGGTAATCTTCAACATTGACCGCTTCAACAACTTTCAACGGCAAACTTCAACGCTGGCTGTCACAATCGTTAGATGTTGCGCTTGCATGGCTATTCCCTTAGTGTGTTACTCTATCGAGAAGTTTTGTAGACTTTACTGAGAAAAGGTCACTAAATACGTCACCCGTTACAATAACAAAAAAAAGCAACGCTTTGGGGCTACCATTAGAAAAAAAAAGTAACGCATGTTACTTGGGTAGTTACTTCACTTACAGAAGTTTGAATAATTACGTATTAGATATAAGAGCACACAGAAATGATACTATGAAAACCTTACTTATATTTGACAGAAAAGTTCAAGCCCGAACCAGAATTTTGTCTGAATTATTCATACAAGAAGAACGCTCTGCACAAATGTGTCGGACCTCAGCAATATTATAGCGGCCCATGAAGACATTACACACTAAATGAGATATCATCATCAAAGGTTTCCACGAAGAAAATGTCACTTGGCACTCAAAACTTTTAAAGTAACTTTGATAGTGTGCTTCTACTTACAAGACACATGCTCACATTTTGTAGTCCTGAAGAAATGCTTAAACTGCTTTGTTCTGAAGAGAGATTGTATGCACACATATTAAACCTTTCTTTTTTGCCAGAATGATGGCTGCTAAAATTGGGGGTAATTATGCGACTGTACCCAAGGTCGATCTAGCTAGCTCAAAATTTAATGACAGAAACGTACGTCGGCAGTTGCCTACAAAAGAAAGCAAACTTCGCTTTGAAAAGAAAATAATAATAACCTTCTGAGTATTGCGAGAACAACTTTCTAATTACTTCAGCCTGATGTACAACTAAAGCAGCAGCTGAATTATTATAAAGCTGTCACTGGACAACTCTTCTAGATTCTTAATGAATACATCCCCAGCGACGCGAAGTAGAAGTTTGAACGTATTGGCTTGGCGGGTGGCACTAGAGGGCCGCTTGGACCAAATGAATGTTGGGGAAAGCTCTGGCAAAGTAGCGCATATGAGGCTTGGGAGGTTTCAGTGGCACTCCCGCGATAATCGTAATAAAAACTAGAGAGTGACGCGACAACTCCTGACACCACGAAACAAGAACGTAATCACGTTACCAGTTGAAGTTCCGAAATGGTAGCAACTACGTTATTAGGTGTAACACGCTACTTGTAACGTGTTACAGTCAACACTGCCATCAAGGCATAACTTGACCATCATCATTGTCATCCTGTTTCGTGTTAAGCCTGTATTATGGTTTATGTTATCAAAAATTATGGCGTAGTGCGCACTTCGTAACTGTAGTAGTGGTATGCGTTCTATAATACTTCTAAACGGCAACTGTTACGCGCATAGTCATTAGTTTACTTATTTATTTATTTATTATTTATTTGGATACACAGATACACAAGGACACAGAGGAAAGAGGGAGAGAGCAAGCTGGAAACTGCCACCTGGAGGGGCACAATGCCTGCTCACTCTTTCAGGAGGAAGCAGAGGAAACAAAAATTAGAGGAAAGAAGATGAGGAATGAAAAAAAAATGATGAAGACTTCGAGTATGAGTAAAAACATGAAAAAATAACATTAAAAAATAAGTAAAGTAACAAAAATGGTCTATGAACGGGTGGGCAAGTCCGTTCGGTTCATAAACGTAAGGAGAGCTCGGCGGGCCTGGTCGCGTCGGGAAACACAACCGCTCGGAAAGAGGTAGTCGTCTAGTGTCGCGCGCTTTGGTCCTATATAGGAGTTTACATTCCTTAATCCGCAAAAACCGCTGCGTAGCAAATGTGGGACAGTTCCCTACGAGACGCTCAAGTGTTTCGCAGGAGCCACAAGCTGTGCACAACGGACTGTCCGCAGCATAGTTGAAGCATGCACCAAGAACCGAGGCAGAGCTACTAAAAGCGAAGACGATGTGAACGGGGCCCGATTACAGGCCTCCAGTCGTTTTGCCTCCAACTGATTATGCTGTCGCGTCTTACGGTGGGGAGCGAAGCGCAAGTGTCCTCTATGTTTTTTTTAAATGTTTTGTTGCCTTGCATTTGAGTTTACACGCTTTACTTCTACAATTATTTCCAGCCAACTATCTAAACGTTTTGCCGCTCTGCGTTTTGTCACGAATCTTGCCACAAAATCGCCCCAACATTTCTCTGCTCGTGCGGGCCCGTCGCGCCATCAGTGAGATGGCTCTCACTCTGTCTTGTGAGCTCTGCGACGCCGCCCTGGTGGTGGCGTCGCGATCGCGGGTGTATCGATCCTTTCGGACAGTGGTTTTCTAGAACAAAGCCAGATGGCAGTGTGATACCACGACAATAGCATCCGTACATTCAAACAGGAAGAGGCATGTGATCATTTGAAAAAAAATCAAATAACAAACGATGAAATCGCTGATGATGTCGATTCGCGAGTAGTGTTTTATTTATACTACCAGTTTTCGTTGAAATCTACTGAGATAGTGTCACGTTGAATACTGTAGTCCCTTCTGTATTTCAAGGTGTAGTTCTTTCTAAAGTTCTAGCTGTTTCTGTGTACGCGCTTAGATCAGTTTACGTAATTGTAGTATTTTTTGTAAGTTAAATGTGAATGTAATGTTCCTTTCATGCAGCTCGTAAAAGTGTCTAGCAGCGGAGCTGTTACCTCCCCAGTAATGACGTCACTGCGTGTTTGCGGATGACCACCTGCGACAGCGGCGGCTAGCTTAGCAACGACGCACCGAGGCTCATCTCACTTAGTGCAACTTGAAGGGGTGGAATAGGGAAGTGATGTTGAGGATAAAGGAAGGGAGTAGGGAAGAGTGTAGAGCACTGCATAACCTCGGTCAGTATAGAGTTAAGCAAGGGGATGAAAAAGACAAGTGTGGGTGAGGAGGACTGATGATTGGGCATGGAGGAGGGAAATGAAGAGGAAAAGGAGTGGGTGAGAGGGTAAACCATAGAGTAGCTATTTACACTATGATATAAGAAGGGCAGGTACTTAGGGCAGGTAATAACCGCGGAGCCGAACCAAGAGATTGAAGGGACTAGAAGAATAAGAATGGGGTAGAGCACATTTGGCAAGCACTCTCAAATTATGACAGGTAGATGCCACTATCCCTCAAGAGGAATGTATTTAACAGCTGTATCTTGCCGATACTTAGCTACGGAGCAGAAACCTGAAGATATAAAGAGGGTTCAGGTTAAATTGAGGACGACGCAGAGAGCATTGGAAAGAAAAATGGAAGGTGTAACCTTAAGAGACAAGAAGAGAGCAGAGTGGATTAGGGAACAAACGGGGGTTAAGGATATCAGAGTTGAAATCAAAAAGAGGAAACGGACATGGGCCGGGCATGTAACGCGTAGACAGGATAACCGCTGGTCATTAAGGGTAACTGGATTCCCAGAGAAGGCCGGCGGGTTAGGGGGAGACAGAAGATTAGGTGCGCAGATGAGATTAAGAAGTTTGTGGGTATAAATTGGCAGCAGCAAGCACAGGACCGGGTTAACTGGCGAAACATGGAAGAGGCCTTTGTCCTGCAGTGGACGTAGTCATGCTGATGATGATCATCACATCACTTTATTTCCTTAAAGACCCCTCAAGGGGGTATTACATAAGGGGTGGGTATACAGGGTAGCCAGGTGACTTCACTCGGTAAGATAGTTTGTTACTTTGTCCAAAAATTTTGATGGATTAGTAATGGCTGCAATGGAGTGGGAAAGGCCATTCCGATCTGTTGCTGCTCGGGGGAAAAATGAGGACGAAAATGTGAGGGTGCGAGCACGTGTGCGTGACACTTGCAATTCATGTCCGCGGCGATGAGGTATGCGCGTAAGGTGAACGATGTAAGGTGGAAGACAGAGATCACTGTAATAAAATTTGTGGAATAATGATAGCGTGGCAATACGACGACGAAGACAGAGATTAGATAAACCGGATTGCGTTTCAGTGACGATACGCTAGCTCGGTAATAATAAGTGGAATGAATGAATCTAGCAGCACGGTTTTGGACCGCTTCCAGGGCAGATGCAAGATAGGACTGGTGATAAGAAGGGCTGAAAGGGCGAAAAGCGATGCGCCTAGCGCTTCTAAGCTATGATTGATTGATGTGTGGGGTTTAACGTCCCAAAACCACCATATGATTATGAGAGACGCCGTAGTGGAGGGCTTCGGAAATTTCGACCACCTGGGGTTCTTTAACGTGCACCCAAATCTGAGCACACGGGCCTCGCTTCTAAGCTAGCATAGCCATGCAAGGTATATCATACCAAGAAGGAAAAAAGTAGAATGAAAAGAAATGATGTGAGGGTGAGGAGTATGGGCGAGGGTAAGTATAGCATAGCCATGTATAGTAAGCAGTGCAAAAGGCAAATAGTAATTGTTGGGGTCTAGCGTTCCAAAAACATCATATGATTATCAGAGACACCATAAGATTATGAGAGACAAATTTCGACCTCGTGGGGTTCTTTAACGTGCACCCAAATCTAAGCACGGGGGCTCAAGAATTTTCACCTTAATTAAAAATGTGACCGCCACGGCCCGGATTTGATCCTGCAACCTGCGGGTCAGTAGCAGAGTGCCTTACCCCCGTATTCACAAACGCTCCTTCACTTAAGAGCTCTCATCGACTTGAAAAAGCCGATGGGAGCGCCGTCTTTTGGCAAACCTAGTCACTGCATATCGGCAATATTCTGCAGCGATTTTTGAGAAGCGCAGCGTCAATTTCTGTCGAGCAGCGGCGCAGTGCTCAACCCAGTCAAGTGAAGGATGGAATTCGAGTCGAGGAGCGTTTATGGATACGGGGATTAGACGTTAGACACTAGACCATTGTGGGGGGTGGGGAAAGGTAAAGTGATGGCGAGAAGGATGGAAATTAGGACGACGATATTTTCTTTTCTATTGCTGGCTGCGTTATTCTAAATTTATGTCAGACCCTCTTTGTTAGTCTCCAGATGTCTGCTTCGTGCGTAACATGGGTTAGCCAGGAATTTTTTTCGGGGGGGGGGGGGCGATGAAGGGGGCACTTTTTTGGTATGAAGGGCGTACCGGACCGACAAATGGTCATTTTGCGCCACGTATGCCATGGCAAAAGGTCATTTTGAGGGTGCAGAGGCCATGGGTTCAGTGTACAACTCCCGAGCTACGCCACTGGAGGGTAAGTTACGGTAAAAAGCGGCCTGCTTCATTTTATACATACTTATTCAAAATCCAGAGTATTCCAGAAAAAAAAGAACAAAAGACCGCCTGCTATGAGTTATAAAACGTACAGTAGAAGCCACGGTGTCGCAAAGCCATTCAAAATTAACGCGGAATAAGAAACCTAACGAAGATTTTACTTCCGGCGATGATAGTGAAAGGGCTCAAATGCCAACAAAGTGTCAGCGCCATCTCTTCGAAGCGGGTCTAGTTTCCTCTGCTGTTGTCCACAACAGACCGCGAGATGGCGGGGCGCACAAAAGCAATCGATACGGCTCCAACAACGTTTTCACAGGAGTATAAGAGATGGCACCCTGACACTGCTCCTGCTAGCAGAGAGACCACATAATGCGCGTGTTTCAAACATTGCAAATGTCAAAAAGATGTTACAGTTTCGTTTCATGTACCGTTTCAAAGCCAGGTACCGATGAGCCTAATCTCTGGTAGAACTTATCTTCAACGTGCCCACGATACATATCTATGTTTTTTTAAAAAATAAGGCATCCATGATCGCGAATGTTTATTTGACACTACAGGAAACTATAGATCGACTGGCCCAGAACCGAACAGTAATGATGATTTAATGCTAATGATCAGAGCAGTAAACGTAGTTGACAAAGTACCTTCCGGTCATCTGCCTCCTCAACGTTGAGCTATGACGCATAATACGTCACTGAGATTGCTTAAACGAGTGTTTGTATTAAACGGGACGGCTTTCTCCTCTCCCATAGTAGAGCACATCGTACTCTAAATCGTTAACAACTTTTTTCTAGACACACAAACGACTGAAGGTTTTTTATTTCGTTTTGAAGTTAAAAAGAGGCGCATTATTAGCTCAAGAATAACTTTTCGCGTAAGAACTCGAAGCAGGACATGTATAGCAATACGCAGGAAAAAAGTGATGGAAGACTGCTGTTTAACGCACCTCTGCTACACGCGCATATCGTTGTCCCAGCAGCGCGGCTACGATTACACCACCTCATCACTACAGTATGTACTAAATACAAGTTATCTGTGTCCACGTCCCTGGACCACGCCATGATTATGAGAGATGTCGTAGTGGAGGGCTCCGGAAGTTTCGGGCACCCCGGTTTCTTTAACGTGCACATAAGTCTAAGCAGACGAGAGCCTAGCATTTTGCTTCCATCGAAATTGTGCCTGCATTCGATCCCGTGGCCTTCGGGCCAGCAGTCAAGTGCCATAACCATTCGACCACCATAGTTGGTAGCTGACTATGCACCGTTATTCTTTGCTTAGCTATTCGTCCTTGCCTGCTGCCGCTGTGGTGCTGCCTCCTCGAAAACGACTGCAGTCGGAGCTTACCACTTTGGTGACGGCGTGGCGGTACCACAGTTCTTATTTCGATGTATCTTTCTTCTCCGTGCCTCGATGACGTGTCCATGGGTCTGGAATGTCGGCATGCTCTATCCTGCTCGGCAACGCGGCATGACAGTGATTGCGCTACCGAATAACTGCGTCCGACAGGCTCCATCTTCCATTCGACAACGGTGATCAGCTCCTCCCCTCTAGCTAACCTGGCTCCGATCCACTGCTGCGCATGCTTTGTACCTGATCGTACACTTCGAGCTTATCTCAACGTGTAAAGAACTGGATAAGTGACGTCATTACAGCCTTAAATATCATCTGATGACATGCCACTATTTTTTGTGCTGGTACCAAGCCATCATTCCTTATCTGATAAACTAACACAATACCATCGCCTTTTACTGCTGACCGGCCTTCACGAAGCGGTAATCAATCTTGGCAACGGTGTTGTGTCGTCCAGCCTTTTCATGTTGGTGATATTAAATTAAACTGAGGACCTACCACTAGTGTCTCTGCCAAGGTTGATCCTTGGCAGAGCCTTGCGTCAACTAGAAACCGGCCAGTCAACACTACTAAGCGAATTAAGAATACCTTCGAGAAAAACAGGGAGTTAATAAGAAAATTCAGGAGCAATCGCCTTATTGAAAAAATGGAGTGGAGCGAAGCTTCGCGCCAGCGTGCCTCACGAACTACCCTTTCCTTCTTCCTTTCTTTCTTTCTTTCTTTCTTTCTTTCTTTCTTTCTTTCTTTCTTTCTTTCTTTCTTTCTTTCTTTCTTTCTTTCTTTCTTCTTTCTTTCTTTCTTTTTTTCTTTCTTTCTTTCTTTCTTTTTTCTTTCTTTCTTTCTTTTTTCTTTCTTTCTTTCACTGTGCGATTCACACTCCTTTTTCCCGGAGCCTCCAAGATCAGCTGGCTCATTTCGGAAGCCATGAAAATCTCGGAGCCTGCATTGCGACGGCAACACACCATTGCAACGGCGCATAATCTCCGAGGTCACGCTTTTTCCTTCCTTCCTGTCGGAATTCAATACGCCATCCATGCATCTAGCAGCGCCACACCTCAGCTGCTAAGGGCAACTAGGACAGTTATGCGTCAATATCTAGGCCACAACTAAATGTGGTAACGTGAAATGACACGCGACCTTGAAAAAAGTTGAGATTGCTATGTTAGAAATAGCTTAAGGTGACACCGCATAGGCAGATCTTGGGGGGAAAAAAGGAAAGATTACTCACCCCCTTGGGTGTCCAGGCTGAGTTCTTTCCTGGCGTGTGTCAGCATGGTGATCGGGTGGTTAATCCTCAAAGATCACGATGATCACTCCGTAGCTACGCGTCTTGGACGAACCGCGTTGACGCACGCATCACAAGCGGCATGCGCACAAGCACCCACAGGACGAGACACACGCACAATTCTGTGAAGAAAGAAAGAGAAACGAACAACAGGTGTCAGGGGTCTATGTGTGTGAGTAAAACGTTTTGTTTTATGTGAAAAAGATTGATTGATTGATATGTGTGATTTAACGTCCCAAAACCACCATATGATTATGAGAGACGCCGTAGTGGAGGGCGCCGGAAATTTCGACCACCTGGGGTTCTTTAACGTGCCCCCAAATCTGAGCACACGGGCCTACAACATTTCCGGCTCCATCGGTATGTGAAAAAGAAATGTGGTTTAAAGGAGTCATGACAACTCAGTTTCAATTATAGTTTCTGTTTTCCGCGTAAATTACTGATTCTCAAGTCAGCTGTCAAAAGCTTAGCACTTAGTTTATATTTGAATATTTTTATAAACGGAAGAATGGCCGGAGAGTCGGACTGCAGTGGTGCACTTGCAATCCGTGACGCAACAGGTTGCTTCTTGTGCGAGCGTCTCAGTTCTAAGGAACGATTTTGTTCCGGGATCAGTTGCATCTGGCAGTCAAGGTATGTCACATTTACTCAGCTTGACATTGAAATTGAGCGACTTGCAGCGGCTGAAATTTCGATAGCCGGCAACGGCTTCACTTTATGCAGCACATGAGGTCGCACATGCCATGGCCAAACGGCAGTTGCCGTCAGAGGGCAAGGTTTACGGCCAGCGACTCCTACAACTTACTTTGCGCACTTATAGTCCATTTTTCATATCTGTAGAGGCACAATATTTTCCACTGAAAAGCCCAAAATGTACGTCCCGAAATCCTGACATCAACGTGATGAACAACCGAATGAACAGAATGGACAGTTGAGCTAGGGATAGCATATATGACGTGTATTGTGTTATTTCACTGTAGTGTACCAATAGTGAATTTTACAGGTAAATAAGTGGACGAATTGTGTTCGCATCATGCAAGTTGTGAGTTCAGTTCTTATTAAAGGAAATCGGGTTTTTTATACGCATTATTTCATTTCGATTTACGTCACAATTTTTTTATCACATTTAACGTCAGCTGCGCTTTTCCTGGCTTAAGTGTCAACTCAATTTTCTTGGTTTGGGCTAAAATACAAACCAGCCGATAAAAAAAAAAAAACCTTCTCTCGTTCATAGGGTAAGCGGCATGCTGTAGCACAAGATTCCAGAAATTTCGACCGTGTCGTGTTCTGTAACATGTTACCGACATCGCACGACACGTGACCCAGCAGTACTCAGCCTCCACTAAAATGCGACTGCTGTCTTCCAGGAACGAGTGTGGGACTATCGCGTCAACAGTTCAGCATTGTAACCACAGTATCAGCCGGTGCGTGCGTGTTCGTGATATCAACTAATTCTGTGATCCCTTTGGTAATGACGTTAAATCAGATTATCCAAGAACATCTTTATGACGAAAAAAATCCCTCACTTGCGCGAATTACGTTCGTCTAAATTGACAACCGTGCCTCATTAGTCAACGTAACACCCGAGATTAGGAAACAGGCCCTATTATCCAGGAATTACACAGAAGGAAAGACAAGCAATCGACCGACACACTCGTATGTAAGAGGGTTAAGGGCTTACGGCAAAAAAAGCTAATTGGGCCGCAAGCGCACCCAGAGGGGATTACCGAAGAGAAACAGAATAGACCATCACTACTACAACGTGCATATATCAAAAGCTGCAAACTAAAATAAAAAAAAATTACTGTGCATGTAGTCTACCCTGAGTAAATGAATGCGCAGCCAAGCTATTCGACAAACATGTTCGCCATTCTTGCTGCTAGGCAAAGACCACCGCTACAAATGATGAAGAGGAAGAAATAAATCTATGTCGTTGCGACTCATTTATTTATCAAAACTTGAGTGTCTCGCTGAGCGGACCTTTCAGTGAAACACAACAAGCAAATGCACTAGTACAAAATTCCTAACTCTAAACAGTAGCGCAAAGAAGTCTCGATCTGTAGCAATCCGTGTGACTCTTTGTGCTGGTGTTGCGAATTATGCACTTCTAAACTTCTAATTAGCCTATCAGTCAGTCCTTTTCGTGGAATATCAACGTGACGTAGTTACTGCTGACGTCATGTGGCAATATGACATGAAAGGTCACAGAAACCTGTGTCATCACTACGGCGTTATCATGACATCATTTGATGGTATTGCATAACGTCGCGTGACGACAGCCCTGCATGATATTTCCCTTTGCTAAACAAAGGGCCGATCACGGATGCAATGAAACCCGGTGTAACGTGCAGAAAGCTTCAGTGGGAGGAGGACCTATTCAGTCGATTGCGAACTTCAATGTGATTAAATGTGTGCATCTCGCACAGCGCCTCTTTATGTACTGCAAGAAGTTTGGCTGGTGCCGATAGTGTTTTTAACGTCACGAAAAGAGGAAGACACAGTTAACAAGCACGCAGAACGTCGAAAATGTTCATATCTGGTAAGCAAGAAACAGATATTTCACACTGAAACCTGCACAGATGAACAATACGTCGCTGTTTCATGTGCCGACAAACGTAAGTGCAATGTGAAATAGCGGTCATACGCGCTCAGTTCGTGTTTGGTGCCTGTGTGTGTGAGTGGGCGCGTAATGACGGACGAAACGTAATCACAGGTACAGATCAACGCGAATAACGTATGACAAACGGTACACTACCTGCAAAACGTGCATAGCCACTGGATACTTAGCTGTGTCTCAAGAAGCTTTCTCGGTGTCTATGTACACTCGTGCGCGTCAAGAGCAGTTCGTGACTGTATCGGGGATGATTGCACAAAATCAGTTTCGCCAAAAAGGTGAAGCAATGAATGTGATTGATTGATATGTGGGGTTTAACGTCCCAAAACCACCGTATGATTATGAAGCAATGAATGTGGTAGCGACCAATTGAAATGTTATACGAAGTGAGGCTGGCAGTTAACTCATTCAGATGCGATCTCACGAATCTCTTCAAAAAGCTGGTGTAAGAGAACACAGCCACTCCAGGTACACTCTTGGCACCGTTTTTTTTTTCTTGTTAGGAGCACAGCCCATAGAAGCTCCCGCCTGCTGTGGGGGCACAAGGCGTATGGTGATTGTTGCCTATATATATATATATATATATATATATATATATATATATATATATATATATATATATATATATATATATATATATATATATATATATATATATATATATACGTGAATGATGGCGGCGGTGGCGAGGACGGCACAAAACCAGCCGAGGCTGTCCATATAATTGATATCACAACAAAAATGGATGCATCAAATTGCGAGACAAGTTATTGCATGAGAAAAATTTATCACGACTACCTTGCTTGGCACTGATCGCATAGAGGGCCATGTCTAACTCCAGATTAAGTACTGACCTATGATACGAATGAAACTGGAGAATATGATTCAATGATAAGCATATCCACCTGATGTTTGCCTCACTGCTTCTTGAATTCTGTTAAACACTTGTAAAATTGTCATCACACCTTCTTTATTGTTCATATTGCTGCTTGCAAAAGGTTCAATGAATCGGAACATTGTCACCAGCACCACCATGACATTCTGAGCTACAAGGAGAGAGGACACGTGATTTAAAACACAGCTTAATGAATGTCGTCTTAAAGAAAGTGAAACGACACGCTGCCTCAAATTTTAGTTTACACTTCTTTATAACATAGTACTTTCCTTTAGCTTTAAAGCCCAGGTTAGAAGCGACAACATCCACGGCAGTGTTGCCACATCCACAGCAGTGTTGCCAACATGCCACAGCAGTGTTGCCCTGACGGCATGCTCCAACGACGAACACGCAAGTAGGAAGGGCGGATGACGCTACTTTTCTGCCGACCACAACTCGACGCCAGTCAAATGGAAAATATTGCACGAAGCGACTGAATCGAGAGAGACAGGTTGACTAGAAGTATTTGCTGGCTATCTTTCGGATACTTGGAAACTATCATTAGGATTTTTGGTCACTTTCCCGCTTTGACACGCCCCGTGTGCATATCAGACAAAAAACAAAAGAAAACAAGAAACATAAAAACGGGCATTTCAAAAAATCGCTCCATGAAGCAGCTCGTTTAGTGGTTCCCTGGAGTGAAAAACGAGACAAAAAGAGAAAAACGAGGGGCGGCATTAAGCAATACAGTAAAAGGCAAACAAACTCTCGGTACTCAAAGGACGCTATTTCTCGATTTATGTGTACGTTACGTGAAAAAAAAAAGGAACATAGAAAGACCAAACTTTTGTTGATGAGCTCCCTGGGGAAAAAACTTTTGCGGCTGCAAATAGAACAGTTGTTCCTGTGTAAAAACAACAGAAAGCGCTGGGAGGAACGCGTGTTCGTATATTTTACGCGAGGACCACTCCGCCTTATCTCCTGAGAGTACGGTGACTATAGAACTTCAGGTTTTCTTTTTTTCAAAAGGTCATTAATTTCGCTATAAATGCCCGCAGCAAACGTTCGCTGTATAAGCAGGAAGAGTTTGCTGCAATTAAAAAAAAAATACGGGCTGGAAAGGCAAACGCGCCGACAGCAAAGAAAAATTTATGAATTTGAAAGGAATGAATAATTAGCTTTTTTTCGTAACATGATTGTAAAAGAATATATTGTGTACCTTTTAGAATGGAAAGACACTCTAATGCTACTCTAGAGGCAGTAGTAATTAGGGACTAATGCGCCTAGAAATTGGAAAGTGGGCCCGAATGGGAATAGGAATAAAAAAAAAAGAGGGCTACTGATAGAAAGTGAGAACGTAGTTGGCGTACGAAGGCAACCGGAAAGTATTACAAGAACAGTGTCTTGCAAAGCAGGGCTTTATTCAGGTGAGAAGAGAGCAACGAAATGAAACCAGGGGAATTAAAATGGTAATCAGTCTACCACAGTTCATGTTGGTAGTGTGCGAAGTGCGCGTACAGCTAACGTCCTTTCATCCGCATGGTTCTCATAACGCCACTTCCCAAGGTACGTGGAATCTGCCACTTCTCAGAAGTTTGAAAAAAAGAAAGAAATCAAGCAAGCAAGAAGGAAAGGCATACTTCAGGTCAGGATTGTTGTTGTGTTGATTGTCTTTTACGCGTTTGGGTGAAGAGACAGTCTATCTGCAATGAGAAGTTTTCGAAATTAGAAAATAAGATTCTGCCATTAGGCCACACGAATGGAAGTGTGCGCATGCGTGACAGATTCGCTGATGCTAATAATTATGGGGAAATGTGCTGAGCATTTAGATAGCTTTCACTTGAAGTTTTTAAACAATTGATGCTAAAACAGTACCAACGGTCACTAATGGTCGTGTCTGGTTCGAGTGGGCATATGTATCGATGGTCAGAGGTGTAAATATGAAGTTCAGCGTAAACTTTTGAAGTACTATCCATGATACTGCCTTGTTGCTACTGAATAACTTGCGCGAACTTGGAATTCTCAGCATGCAGAGAACAAGAAGGTATATGATAACGCAGACCTGGAAAATAGAGGTTCGAAAAAAGACGCAAGAGAAATCAGAAAAGTTGGGCGCTGAACTTCAAATATGCATTTGAAACAGCAAGCCACCAGATTGTAGCTTTCTGCGCACGCCCACATCAATATCGGCAAACACTGGTCAAACTTGCATATTTAACAGCTGCATCTCATTTCGGAGAAGTGAAACAGACGTATCTCTGATACAACACGCGCCTATTTCTTAATGTGAAACGACTGTAATGACTATCACACTCATTAACACGTGCGCAAACAGCTGTAACCTGGTGGCTTGTTCTTTCCATTAGTTATATTTTGGCGTCTGACCTTTCTGCCCCCCTCACACTTTTTCTCTTGAATTTTTATTTTCAAAGTTTGCGCTACTATGTAACCATAGAATGTTAAAAAGAGACACTAAAGGCAACCATTAAGTCGACGTTGGTTTTTGAAATAGCGGTCCAGAAACCTCGAAGTGTTACTTTTGTGCCAAAGAAAGGCCTATTTTGAAATAAAATCACGTTTTAGTATTGCGCATCGGGTTAGCGCACTTCAAATTACCCGCCTGAAGGAGCAGGCCGACTGGACCACTTCACATTACTGTTGCCGTCCACAACGTTGCCCGGCTTTACTGCGCTAGTAGCAGCAGACCAAAAGCAGCGGGAGCCACAGCAGCAACAACCGCCATTCTTCAGTTTCTCGCCCTTGGCTTCAAGAATGCAGACGTTTTTTAGTTCAAGTGTCATCCGCTAGATGGCACCACGTGTCCTGTGTAACCACGCGAAAATTGAATTTTTGTACCACTCGCGCCATTCCGCATAGTACCATTCGGTGGTTTTTTTTTTTTTTTTTCATGAATCAAGCAGAAACGAACAAGCATCATTTTATTGCGTCTCTTGATGCACGGAACGTTCTTTATTTAGTGCAGCTAGATCAATCCCTGGTGATTAATTGTGGGCGGTCCGTCTGATGTCATCGGGATCATTTTGAAAATGTACTGCTGCGGCGCATGTGTTCTTGTGCATTCACCTTAATTTCTCGGTAAGTAGGGCACAGTTGTTGATAATATTGTCGTTTTAGATGTTGTCATACACTGAGCTTTCACTCTGACGTAAATTGTTATTTGACTTTAGTGTCCCTTTAACCAACTCACCCAATAAAACTTACTGATGTATACAACGCCTTATGCATGAACGCGTTTGCTACAAGTTCTCACGTATCCCACCTGCCTGGAGCTAAAGACTCTCGAGAGAACAAAGCCAAAGCTGCATTCCTCATCTGATTTTCGATTTGTTTCACTAGTGGAACTATTTCAGAAATACGTTTCCAGTCACTACGTGGAAGGATTGAACAGGTCGGTCTACTGTTAAAGAAAACAGGCGAGCGCGTGGCCTGCGCTCTGCGGTGGCTGCATACATCACGATCAATCGACAGATGAATAAAACACGTTCGCTTTCGGTGTCATCCATTGCCAGCCACGATAACGATTAATGGCCGATTGACAAGCGCTGCTAGTTTACAATCCCTTACCGCTCGCACAGCTAGCGATGTCGCGCGATGCCTGCAGATGGCGCCATGCTCGCGCACCACGTTTGATTTGTTGGCAGCAGACTACGCAACGCAGGCATCGCCCTCTGTGCGTGCGGAGAGGGAGCGTAATCTAGCAGCGCTTGCCTACCGGCCACAACTCGTTATAGTGCTTTGGCAATAGATGTCGCCGAAAGCGAACGTGTTTTCTTCATCTGTCGGTTGATGGTGCTGTCGTGCAGGCCTCCGCAGAGTGTAGGTCTACGCGCTCGGCTGTTTCCTCTAACAGTGGTGGAATGACCTGTACAACTAAAGTGCTAGTATCACGCCAGGGGCGTAGGCGGAATGCGGAATTTTTTTTGCGAGGGGAACAACAACAACAACAACAACAACAACAACAACAACAACAACAACAACAACAACAACAACAACAACAACAACAACAACAACAACAACAACAATAACAACAATAACAACAACAATAACAATAACAATAACAACAACAATAACAACAACAATAACAACAACAATAACAACAACAATAACAACAACAATAACTACAACAACAATAATAATAATAATAATAATCTTAACATGTTTTTTAACGAGGTTAGCATCAAAGAGCGCCGCTTTCTATTGTTTTTTTGGTGCTATTTTTTGGCTGTAGCATCACTACATGGAGCATCAAGCTTTGCTAATTGGCAACGCAATCAAGAGACACCCACATGAAGCGAACAACGCTTTTCTCACGAACATTTCAGACAGACACTATCCAAGACTTTCCGGCGCGTTATCCGCAACGTTCTTGCCTAATGCTGATGTCGTAGGCCTTCTCTAATAGCCCTTTTAGCGCTTTCTTGAGCAGCAACATGGAGGAAGTTTGTTGTCGCGTAAGCCCGCTAATCTAGAGTATGAAGACAAAGTGTTCTCGTCACAAAACAAAGAATAAAATAAAATAAGAAATTATACATGTAGAAAGTCAAAAGCGCCTCCCTGACTATGGCGGACTTGTGCGTGCGTCGGCAAAGGAGCACAGGTGTGGATAAGAGTTTTACTTTAGCTACACGACTGTGAACCCTTCTTAAGCTCTAGCTTTTAGATGGGAACTCCCGCCACTATCTCTATCATCACAAGGCGTGCAAAAGAAATGCTAATAAAAATATTACCGGGAGAAAAGGAGTAAAAAATTAGAGAGATCTCACGTACTTCGGGAATCGACGTTATGCGAAGCATGCGGAGGGAAGGTGACCATGTTGCAATTTGTTTATTGTGCGTTACATCATGAAATGACGTCTAACATATGTACAAATGTTGCGCGCACAGATATAACAGTTGTAGATTTTTATATAACTAGTTGTTTGAACTTGCACTAAGATGCCAACAGGAACATGTGTATTATCAACACCAGAAGTGATAAGCTGATATGAAGTACTGGTGGACGCGAACATTGTAGCCTTGGGCACTGCTACATAAGTAAACTTCAGCGTATGGCACCTAACGACAACCTATGATAACGCGACTTGACGGCTGTACCATAGGTGTACATAAGAATGTTTACAAAATTGGATAGTCAGCACTGCAACCACAATTGAGGTTCACGAACATTAAGGCCTATTTTTGAAAAGTAAATCCGAAGCCTGGCGTGGCTTTGTGCAAGAATATTCGATTTCCACGCAAAATGTTGGGTTAACTTAGTGCTGGACATCCTGCTATTTATCCTTTGCATTCGACTGGTCAACGCTGCCAATGTTCGCTTTAGCTTAACGCTCACGCGTTAAAATTATTCATGTGTTCTGGTCGTTCCTTGGTCGATACTAAGTGTCAATCACCTGTGGCCACGGTGTGCCTGTGGCACTTACTTGCATACCGGCGGCACATACCCGACCTCAGGTATGTGCCACTGTCTGGCGGGAAGTATTGGACGTAGGTGACGGCATTGTGAGATTATTCATGTCTTGACGAGCATGTCATATTGGTCAAACCATTCTACCCTCCCAAAGTAATTTTGGCTCTCTTCAAGCTAGGGGTGATCACAAGATCACCTAGATGTAAGCGGATAGATAGATAGATAGATAGATAGATAGATAGATAGATAGATAGATAGATAGATAGATAGATAGATAGATGCCAAATGTGTTTGCATTACCCAAAGAAATGCTTCGCAATAAAAAAATATATTTACAAATAAGCTATTTACACACATCTAGAGCCAGCCATCGAAGACAAAGCCAAGTCTACGCAAATATCAGAAAACGTCGTCTTCCTTTTAGCTCTCGTGCTCGTCATCTCCGACAACATTATGTAGCAGTATTAATATAATAACATTATATAGAGTTTGGTGTCCCCAAATCCCGTATAATTATGAGAGAAGCCGTAGAGGAGGGTTCTAGAAGTTTTGACCTCCTGGCGTTTTTCAACTCGCGCTGACATCGAACAACACACTGACCTCAAGCGTTTTGCTCCTATAAAAACAAGACCAGCGCAGCTGGGAGCGAACCCGTGACCTTTAGGTCAGTAGCCGAGCCCCATAATCACGGTGGACCACGAAAGAAATGTTCCCCTTTGTTTTGCACCTCTCCTCTAAATCATGCGGCAAATTCAGTTTACAAATCGGCCTCTCGGGAGATGCATCTCACTGGATGTCGTGTCTCGTGAAGATACAAGAGAGGGGGTCGGAAGTCACTCCTCCCTCTCCGCTGTTTCCCGAACGAAAAGCTACCATGAGCGCTTGCGCGAAAAGCGACGCGCAAAACCCCCCAAAAAGTTGAAGTGACCGCGACATAGACGCAAAGCTCGTGAGACACTTTCGCCGACGTTGCAAGGCGTAATAACAGTCAGCCGTCTGCTGCCGCGTCTTATTTATCACTGTGTTGTGCTTTGAGTGAACTTGACTCTGCGTTTTTAGTGCACTTTGTTACTTACGGCAGCGTGCGCAATGGCTGAGGTTGCTTCGAACGTAACTTCCGTAATTTTTCGTGAGGACGTCAGCAGAATGCATCATCTCTGCGAAGACTCAGCCTCGCCGTCCACTGAACAGCAGTCGAATCGACCCCGCAGTGGAGAGAAGCTTTGTTTGCTTCTTGAAAGAGCAGACCACTTCAAATACCTGACGTCGCGCCGCCATAGAAACCGAGTTTCACTAATTACTAAATTAGATGCCCGGTTTGTTTGCGACGACGCACCTCTGTGAAGCAAAGCCTCGGTAGCAAGAGCAGTTGGCAAGAGCCTTTCCTGATATATGCCGCTCCCCTTTATTCAATTCATCATTACTGTTTTTTTAGTGACCACGAGATCGGTTTTCCAGAATTGCTCTCACGTGGACAAGCATTAACAGGTTTCTACTGAGAGAATGGGAAGCAGTACTGTAAGAAAATACAGTAGTTAAGTAAATAATGATTAGAATAGCACACGGTTTGTGAACTGGATATCGAAAGTCTTTAAGTCGACTGGACTTAGTCAAAAAGCAGCTAAGTTTGTTTACATTACTCTGAAGAGCAATGCCGAATGACTGTTACATGACAAAGAGATGATTTGCAAAAATAAAAAGAAGGTTCAACAGAAAAAAAAGAACGCCAGGCATGCGCGGAAGGCACGGCACAGTCACGCACAGTCACTGCGAAAGCTTGAAGAGCAGCCTTTCAGAGCCTTTTCTAACCACTCATTGGGTAACTGCTGCAAACACACTTGCTGGGTATCCGCTATGACATTAATAATCATAATTTCTGGATAGAAGGCCGGCATTCGCTGCTGTCCTTCATCATTCTTCTGATAAGCGTGGTATCTGCTACACACTTAGTAAACATTTCCGGCAATTTTTTAGTGTAGTGGCTGACGACGATGAAGAAATATGCAGGAAGTGTGTACGCGCCACAGTTACTAGGTGATTATCATGATGATGATGATGATGATGATTATTATTATTATTATTATGATGATGATTTACTAATCCAAACACCCACTTCACTGGAGTAGCTCAAAGGCCAGAGTGATTAACCGGGTTAACATATGGCAAAGAAAGCCACACCTAGCAAGAACTGAAGGAAGTTGAAGGTGAGCCAAAATTTTCCTTCGGGTCATTGTTTGCGGCTCTCGAAGCTCGGTGTTTCTGTGACCCGGTTTGTTTTTTTCGGTTAACCTTGTGTTTCGTCGAACTGCCGATGAGGATCTAAAAGGCCACGTAGAAAAAAAGCAAATAAGCGCATGTTTGAGATCTGCTCCGCCATGTGCCGCAACGATTCCAGCTGCTCACAAGAAAACCGCCTTGTTTTTTAGTGAACTTGTTCAGCTATTTTCAATCGTCTCATTAAAAAGTGATTAGCGCGAGGTCAACTTTTACTCCGGTACCACGTGCATTCATCACAACTCTCAATTGGACCCAGAATCAGTGATTTTTCCAGTTTTATATTTTAAACCCGTTTTTTTTTCCACACTCAGAAAAGCGGCCGTAATTTTTGAACAGGAAGTGCTTAGAAGAGAAAGAATAGTGTTAATCGTTGCTCGTGTCAATAAAAAAAATGTTGAATAATGAAGGACTGCATAGACATTTGTTCTGGCATTTTCCTATACAAGATGATTACATTTATCGCGCACTCTCTTGGCGGTTAGCGCAAGAACGCCCAGTGAGAACGCCCTCATTCACCACAGTGGACAATGTTCTTTGTTCAACCCTCTTTTGTACAGTCCGCTGGTTTGTGTGTTTTCTTAGCTTTTTTTCCTATCTATTAGTTTGATGACGTACATGGACAAACCACCGGGAATAGTCGACAGCAAATTTATAGCGCGGCGGGCCATGGTCTGTGCCTATGCTGTGTTCATCCTGTCGCAGTCTCCTGTGCCCTGGCATGCGTTGAATTATTTATGGTAGACCCGTAAATGCGAAGGCGCTGGCTGATTTCATTTTGTCTTTGCCACTGTCCGCCCGCGGTGGACACAGCACGCACTTCACTTTGTTTTCTATATCATCCCGTTTTATTTTCCCTGTGACTTCTTTCTTATGCTTACGTTCGAGGGTGACTGTGTGTGTGTGTGTGTGTGTGTGTGTGTGTGTGTGTGTGTGTGAGTGTGTGTGTGTGTGTGTGTGTGTGTGTGTGTGTGTGTGTGTGTGCTTCCTCCCCCCCTTTTTTTCATCCGTCTTTAGTTCTGTATCAAGCTCCCCCTTCCATTTTCCCCGGTATAATGTAACATTCCAGTTATTCTAGAGAAGTTGGTATCATTATGTTTAGTTTCTTTCGTGCTTATTCTTCATTTACCAGTGTAATCCAAGTAAGGAAGAGCAGATGAACATGTGATATCAACTGTCTTTGAAAATTGTGGTCCAAAAAAATTACATGAGTAATTAGCACTAAAGCGCAGCGCGAAGAAAGAATTATTCACGCTAATGTGAACAAAAGCAGTTAAGAAATAACCACCAACATTGGAAGCGCAGTTGGGACTGTTCGACTATTTGGAAATCATTTCTCGATCCCCAGGGACTTAGAAAAAGCAGGTAAATTTTTCCTCTAACACACACAAATACAAACACACAAAAAAAGAGAGAGAGAGAGAAAGAAATAATGGATCGCAATACTTTCAGAGCGTGAGTGAGAGTGGGAGTCTCTTTGTGGCAAAGCACAGTCCCAGCAAGCTTGACAACTCCGGCCAGGAACGTCATATCGGCAAGACGAATGCCCGGCATTTTTCCCCCGATGGGAACCCTCAGTGTCACGCGAGCACATTCGCCTGTGGTCAGCAGCTGCGGGTAATGGTGTTGGCAACGCTGCGACCTCGTATGTTTGCCCTTCTGAGCATTGTTTTTTTTTCTGTAGTTGAATGATGGCTGTCTGTTGCTAATTTCTCAAATGGCGTTCATGCGTTTTTATTTTGTGTCTACCAGTAATGCGGAATATCTGAGAATATTATGATGATTGACTATATTATTTTCGTTTAAAGATCAAGAAATTGTGACTCGCTTTGGAAGAGAGAAAAATGGCAGAGAGGGAAAGATTAGAGTAAAACAAATACATCGTAACCAGAAGAAGTCTTTTGTTGACCATGCTGTGTTTGAGAAAGAGTGTGAAAAAATGAACAAGAAGAAGAGCATATGACGACATTACTATTTCGTAGCACTGTAGCAGAGAGTCGGTGCTTAAGAAAAAAAAAAAAACCACGCATATGCACGGAGTGGATGCTGACGACGGAGCGAACCTAGGTCATATAATCCACAATGTCTACGTTGAAGTCGTCAACTAGTGTTAAGGACGGATGGACGCACGGAGAGGTGGACGGATGAGTGAGCACACAGACGCACACACAGCTGGACAGACGGTGCAAGTGATCACGTATTGCGCTACCTTATACTTGATTTACGTACACATAATGTCGGTTTTTTTACACAGATGTTTTCATTTTTTGTTGGGCAGCTGTTCAGTATCAGTGTCGGTTTTGCGTAGTGGGATGGGCACCAACAAGGCTAAGTCTTAAAATGCTCCGCCGCTATAAAAAAAAGCCTACAGAAAGAAATACCCCAAACATGATTGATAGCCGCATGATAATCACGTAAGGCCTCAATCAGCTGCAGAAAGTAACAGCGAATTGTATTGTGTGCTTTTATATATATTTCTGTGGGGTATAGCTCAGGCATATACACAATCCTACAGAGAGAGAGAGAGAGAGGAAACTTTATTAGAGCTTGGCCGGCAGCTTGGTCTTGGTGGCCTCAGATGGCGGCGCTGAGTCCCTGAACTCGGGCGGCATCTTCGGCCTGCCGGACAGCCCAGAGCTGGTCGTTGAGCTCCGAGCTTCTGAGCGCCGCCTCCCAGCGGCGGCGTCGCCGACGGAGAAGGTCCCCCGCGGCTCCCGCAGACGGGACGGCGGCGGGAACGAGTGAGCTCGAGGCTTCCTGTTGCCTGGTATTGGCAGCCGCCATAGGCGCATCGCGAACGGCGGCCGTTTCCCGACCATTGTTACCGGCGCATTCCCAGAGCATGTGGCGCAGCGTTGCTCTGTGCCCGCATGCTTTACATAGATCGGTAATGTGTAAGTGCGGGTAGCAGTGGCGTAAGACGACCGGGCTGGGGTAAGAGTGGGTTTGTAGTAAGCGATAGCTTACGGCATCGTGTCTGTTTAATTTGTCATGCGGTGGCGGGAACTTTCGCCTTTCCAGTCTGTAGTGTTGCGTAATATCTCGGAACGTGATGAGACGATCACCCCACGACCGTTGTGGTCTGTGTTGTCGCTGCGTGTCTGTCGAAGTGTCTCGATCCGGCAGATCAGAAGCCCCGTTCTCGGGAGCGGAGGCGGCGGCCACGGAATGTGCCACGGCTCGGCGAGTGAGACCTCGAGCCGCGGCGTGGGCCGCCTCGTTGCCCGGAAGCGGGACATCGGTGTGTGCCGGGGTCCAAAGGAGGAAGACTGTTAAATTTTGTTGTGGCGATCGCGACGCTGAGTCACCATCACCGCACATCTTAAGGATGCGGGCCGCTTCCCGCGAGACGCGGCCGCGCGCGAAGCCGCGGATTGCTGCCTGCGAGTCGCTGATTACGATCGTAGCGTTCGGCACCGTGGCGATTGCTAGGGCTATCGCGGCTTCTTCGGCCGCCTCCGTATGTCCCGTGGTCACCGTGGCGCTCGCGAGGCATTTGCCCGCACGGTCAACGACCGCAGCGGCGTGTGCGTGTCTCCCGTCCCCATATCTCGCGGCATCTACGTACACAACTTCGTCGCTAGTGCCGTACTTCTTTTGAAGGTCTCTAGCTCGCTGGTTACGGCGCCCGACGTGGTGCGTCGGGTGCATATTCTTAGGAAGCGGCGGAACAATTAGGCGGTCGCGAACCGAGGCAGGAACATCCGCTTTTTCTCCCTGCTGAGTGTGGTACCGGATGCCAAGTGACTCGAGGATGTGTCGACCCGTCTTAGACCCTGACAAGCGTTCGTTTTGCGAAACGACATGGGCCTCAATTAACTCGTCGAGTGAGTTGTGCAGTCCAAGTTCTAGTAACTTTTCAGTGCTCGCATTCAGTGGAACTCCAATTGCTCTCTTGAAAGCCTTTCGTATTATACATTCGATTTTGTTTTTTTCTGAGCCTAGCAATTTGAGGTAGGGGGCAACGTATGTTATACGGCTTATTGCGTACGCCTGCACTAGACGGATCGCGCAGTGTTCGCGCATACCAGTACGTCTGTTCGTGATACGACGTAGGAGTCGGATCGTGTCGTCTACCGAACGACGTAGTCTTCGCACCGTCTCACCATTATGGCCGTTTGCCTGCAGGTGTAACCCCAGAATTCTAATTTTGTCTACGTGTGGAATGGGAGTGCCATCTGCCAATAGAACGCTTATTTTGTACACACAGAATAAAAAGTTTTATATCAATATGCATTTTCCTCTGATCGTGCTGCGAAAGTCTTGAAATTTTTCAGAATGCTATAGCTTGAGCAATTTTACTAGAACACATAGTATACTTTTTAGAACGAGACGACTTGCTTATATTTCGACTAAATTCACACACTTGCATTTTTTTTCTTCAAGTGCTTCCATGGATGAGCCGCATAATTTAGTTGTCGTTTTTTAAGTGAGTTTTTTCTGATCAAAGGAAGGGGCAGATGAGCCTAAATTGAATTTCTTATCGCCAGTCGTTCGTTGTGCCGGCACCATCTTCCATTTTAGACGCACTGAGCTCGTTAGAATTTCACCACGCTTTACGAAAGAGAACTTACGTAAAGCAATTTGGTCAGCTGAGATATGATAGGGCATTTTTGTCAAATGATAACGTTACACTAAACGGTTTCGTTGTTTTGATGAGAAGCGCCGGCGAAGGAAAAAAAAGAATATGCACAAGTTGGTGGTGTTTCATACTTTTCCCTTTTTTCGCGCATGTATGGCGTATCAAATTTTTTCTGCAATTTTTATTATAGGAATTTTACCTAGAAAAATGATTCATGGAGCAAGAAAATTTCCTCGTTTTGAGAAGTGCCATTTCCATGACAAAGTACCCACCAGCGGCTTACATACAAATTAACTGGGGTTCTACTATCTTGCTATGGCGCGACTTGAAGAAGATCGCACTCCACGAGTGTCTGTGAGCAACCAGCGTGAAATAGTGTTGAGTGTGTTGAAGCTAACTGTTCAATACATCTTTTCCAATTCTTGTTCTTCCTTCTCATCTATTATTTCCCTTACCCTAGCCCACGCCAACCGAGTCAAAGCTTAGTTAAATTACCCGCCTTTGCCCTTCGGTTCTCTCTCTTCCTCTCTACTTCTTTATCGACATCATACCAGAAGCAAATAAGGCTAGTTAACCCTCTTGCAATGTAATTTCATAGAATGCATGCAATTTCGTAGAATGCACAGAATAAACAGCGAATAAAAGGATATCATTGGAAATGGGAGAAGGAGATGAAACAAACAACTGATCTCGCTCATGTTTGTGGATTATCCGTTGGTTTTTTTTGCGTAGAACACAAAACACCCTAAAAGATAACAAAAACAAAACAGAAAAAAAAACAGGGCGAGAAAAAAGTGCCTCCTTTCGGAACGAGCGCACACGCGCGTTTTCCAGTCCAGCGACTCACAGCACGCTGTAGAGGGCAGAACGCGAATCTTGCCCGGGGCAGAAAGCTGCTTGCGCGATTGATTGCGATAGTCGAGAGCACGCGTGCACCCAACCGGTTATGGTTGGCGCGTTTCGTAAAAGTGCAATCATTGAATCGCAGTCAGACTAACGTGTCTCAGTACCGAGACGTGCAAGAGGATAGTCATGCGGGGTAGATATTTCAATTTCAAAAAAAAAAAAACGACGATAGTTCTTCAACTGTATTGTTACAATTTGGGACGCATAAGATGTCAGTATGAAACGAACGTATTAAGCTATCAGAACTCCTTAATGTGACAAAGTTATTAAGCGCCAAATCACGATACATTTCTCTACGCGGTACACAATTCCAAAATATTCTAAAGAACAATGCCAATGACGTGAGTCTACAGGTTTGTTCATCCCCTTCGTTGCACTTTTTTGCACTGTGAGGGTAACGTTGAGTGTGCGTGCTTGTGCTTGTTTTGGTGTATGTTTCTTCTGGTATGCGAAAAATCTGTTAGTTGTTAGTTCACAGTTTTGTACGAAGGTCTTCCTTGCATTGAGCTTAATTCTTTCACAGTGATTTAGGTGTGAGACTTTTGTCTGTGGTTAATTGTCCTAATTGTTTCCTATCTCTAGTGCCACTTGTTTATGATATAGTGGCCCATTCAAACACTTGACAGGGCTGCGAGCGATCTCTAAGACTCTGTAGCGAACACCAGCCAATGATTAGTACGTATCACTGTCTCATCATTGTCTTGTGATTTTAAGCACAAGCAAATTTTCGAAACAATTACAACGCCTGGACGATCGGCTATCCGAATTCTTTCCCATCGTTTGTCCATCCAAAATATACTGAACGCAGTATGGTGCCTCTTAGAGGCGAGTGGCTGTAATGCGCTTTCGTGTGCGTGGCGTTGTGTGCACCTGCTCTCTGCAGTTTTAAGACATTTGTTTCCTCCTCTTTCTCGGTCTCTGAATCAGTCTCTCAATTCTATCCTTTCTCTACCTTTTTTTTCTTTGTCCGAGAGTGAGGTCACTGACCTCACTCTCGGTCGAGAAAATTGCGCTTAAACCGTGCATCAAAGCCACCAGCCTCGGGTAGCGACCACTTTCGGTGTTTTGTAGCCACTTTCCACACTCTCGCCACCTCTGAATCTATTTGCCGGCGTCCACATGCCGCTGAACTTTTGCGAGCCATCACATCCTTTGGGTACGCTTGTCTCCGCTGCAGTGCCGCTACAGCTTCGCGAACCCTCACATCCACGCGTGGTCCATTGCACCGTCCTAGCGCATCGGTAACGTAACGACGATTGCTATAGCACGAGTTCAGAATGACGACAAAGGGACAAAAACAAGACTAGTATTCTTGTTTCTTTGCCTTCGTTCTGAGCTCGTGCTATATTACCCTTGTCCATTTGTCACCGTTCTGAGCTCACTCTATAGCAATCGCCATGTCATACCAACTAGCCAAAAACACCATGGTAAAGTAAGCTGTGAAAGTAACGCAAACTGTGAAAGCACTAGCGTAAGCAGCACCGCTTAGCAGAAGAGGACTCGGGGCGCAGAACGTAAATGGCAACCAATGGAAGCAGCGCTGGGTGTTCACTTTGAGGTGTGATGAATACAGGCATGGTAATACACACAATGAAGAAGGGAGGCAACATAAGCGGTACACAACGTATACACAATTCCACACGCAAATTAAACGCTCACGGAAACATACAAATGCAACAAAAAGGGAAACACAAGTGAACATCAAGCGCTGCTTCACGTCCGCCCATGGTTCCATTTAGTGGAAGATGGTGTGTAATTTTAAATATACTTTTTTTCGCTCTCCTGCCAAAATAACCATTATGCAACGGGATGTATCGAAATGCATTTGTATCAAGGATGCTATAGCGTGTACGTGTGAGCGTAAAAATGACAATTTTCACATTAGTAGCTTTAAAAAAAACTAAAGCGGTGGCTTAGGTCAGCTAGGCCGGATATACGTAGCGTGAGCTTGGATGGACAAATTACGCATGAACGGACGGATAGAAGAACCATGGACGAACGGGACGACGGAGTGACAGACTGACCAACGACGTATGGTCGAACTATGGATGAACGGACGGATGAACCATGGATGGACGGACCACTGAAAAAAGGATGGACGGACGAATCACGGATGGATGAATGAATAGATGAACCATGGCTGTACGAGCAGACGGATGAACCATAGTTGGACGGGCAGACAGATGAACCATGGATGAACGGACGGACGAAGCATGGATGTATAAACTAGCGAGCAAGTGATTTCATGCAAGTCAACCACAAGGCTATTAGTGACACGTCACTCAAGCAGCTTCTAGTCTTTCTTCTACGCGCCAGCTGTGCGCCGTTTGACGTCACTGCGCTTCGCGCTTGCGCAGAACTGCTCACCGAAATCTACGCGAAACTGCTCAACTGTCTTAGGCACCATAGCTTAACTTAGGCTAGTGTGGAACAAATAAACAATAACGTTTACAAGATTTAGTTATAAGTGGCAGCTCAACTGTAGGCTGGCTCCCAACGACTTGCTACTACAGCGCGTCGCCTGCCAGGTCCTGCCGCGCTTGTAGTTACGCCGCATACTACGTTCACTTTTCAATTATGCATAAACATGTGCGACCTTACACACAGGGCTGAGTCCATGAAAATATTCATTCCGAAAAGACAGAATAATGTTACTAATTCAAAAGTTATATTGTGATGCAATGGTAGCGATATTTATAGAGAACAAGCACCGCTAATGTTATTGCTAAATAGAATGCAAACTTGTTTTCTTCGTCCAGCCTTGGCCAAATATCTTCTTATAAGTTCCACTCAGCGAAAATATTTTTTCTTGAATTCGCTGTGAGCAAATAAATGAAAGACATTTGTGACACCTCAAAGAAGTGGCATGTTTGCAGAAACAAAACACATAAAAAGACAAAAAAGTAGCCCAATATGACAAAGCTACTCAATTCAGACAGCTCAGTCGGAGAAAACTTCGTTTCATACCTTTCAACATCCATAGCCTCGACGCGAAATGTAGCACTAAGCTACGCGAAAGTAATAAGAATAAAAAAGGTATTTCGAAAACACAGCGCAAATGCTCATAACACAATAAGAGCGAGTCGTAGCAGGTCACAGATTAGACAAAAAAATAGATGCGCACTCTTCCGAAGGCAGAGTCCTGTGAAGCATAAGCGAAATTGAAGGCATAGAAAATAAAATGAAAACTATAGACTTCAAGGCCAGATAAAGCATGTCGCAAGAGCGTCGAGGTTTCTAGATACAGTCGCAGACAGAAGAGTGACAGGCAAAAATGAAGAAAAAAATGTATATGAAGAAATGTTCGCACAATTCCACTAGTGCTATAAGAAAGGGACATCAAACAAACTAAAACATGTGAATCATTGAAAAAAGGCGACTCAAGTCCAGCTTTTCAAGCATTGGGGTGACGTCTACAGGGTTGCAGTTTTGTCGAGGCTCTAGATCGTTTTGACTTTGGAATGACCGAACAAAAGCAGTAGAGTACAAAATCGCATGAAAGCTTGCTATGAGGGTTATAAGTCTGTTTGCAGCGGAGTTCTTACGGATTGTCTAGGGAAACAGCGACTGCTTTGCCTGCAGGAAATGGAAACGATGTTCACTAAGGTGATGCGACCTTGTGCTTTGAAGCACTGCTACGATGGTTATGTAATATTTCAGTGCAAAAAGAAGAGTGAACGTGTTTGTCCTTACATTGCTTAGTTTACCCAGGTTAGAATTTAAAATTTTGTATATGTTAACTTTTATTGTATCATATGTCTGCAGAGAATTGTTTGTACTCTGGCAACAACAACGACAGTCCAAGGCCAACAATGAATACCACCCATTGCCGAAAAAAAAAACAATGAGAAACTGCATGCGACAAGGTCTATACGCATGGCACATTTAGTAGTGTCAACACTTCACCACCTGCGCCACGAGCATTTGTAGGCTACCCTAAACGGCCTGCTTAACATTGCCGAGCGTTATTCTGGTCTGTTTGTGATAACTTCATTCCTGGGGACGCACCGCATAACTCCATTCCTGGTACCTTTCGCGCACTTCGAATGTTATTTCACGCTTCGCATCATCTGCCGGGAGTTCCGGGGAGTTCCGCTTATCTAGTTTCGTTTCCCGACGTCTCGCACTCTCTCTCGCGCCTTCGAAACACTTGCCTGTGTTTCGCATTTGATTTGCATATGGAACGCAGGCCTCCACCTGCACGACTCGTACAACTGTCCGCACGTTCTCAGGCGCACACGCATGCTAGAACGCGTCCGAGAAGATCCGCGGTGAGCCTGAAAAATCACCCGCCAGCCTGAATTTCCCGGTGGACATTTTCAATCTTCCTATGCTTAGCATGCGGGGCTGTTCACTGCTCCGCGAGTTGCGGCATGGACATGAATGAATTCGAGAGAAGAAACTCGGAATACTAACGTCAGGGTACACACGACAGACGCGTACGTAAGCGTAGAGGAGAAAGGATACAATTTATCCGTAGCAAAGCGCGCAGGACATGAGCTTTAAAGTTTGTAAGCGTACCACTCCGCAAAGCGGGTGACCAAAAGGAAACAAATAAAGACAATAAAGTAGAGAAATGAAACGAATTGACCGGGACCTGGAACATATTGGAGGTCATGGCTCGGCGTACAGTCACCGGCATGGGATGGAGCATAATCAGTCCTTGAAAAAGCCTAAGACATCGCATCTGTATAGCATCACATTGTAGTACTTATTGTTGCTCTCCGGTGTTCGTAGATTCGATAGGGTTTTTTAGTCACAGTAGCAAACTAAACCTTGAAAGGATGGAAGGTTTCTAAGTTAAAACAAGGAGAGACGCATACGTGAGCGACGCGTCGATTTTCTTGACAGGCAAGGAGTTCGCATATCTGCTTGGCACTTGTAATGTCAAGTGATATGCTTGAATTTCTTACCTACGAGCACATGTTGTTGTTAAACGATTTGCTTTACTTTCGCATTTTTACGCATGTCTGCTAAGCTCGCCACCGTCTTCCCGTTTTTTTTTAATCAAAATCAATCTTTCAGTTACGAGAAAGCGCTATAGTCTTGTACACTCTGTCTTTCTTACGTCGTATTTCTTAGCGCTGCATCAATTATGCTAACTAGTCAAACTTTCCATTGTACTGCATCCAAGTTCCTTCCGCCGACGGCGTCAATAGCACTGTGCAGAGTGCGTGTTGTGGTGCATTCAAGGACGATTGATTGAAAGCATTGGTTCCCTTAACAAAGCGTGTAGTCCATGCGTGAGACTTCTCATTGTCCTTGGTAAACCATGGCATGCAATAAAGTTGTGTCCCTGCAAGCCTGCGGTCCTGTTCTTTCTGAGCAACCCGTCGTGATGACCTGGTGGTTAGGGCGCTCGGCTGGAGACACGAAGGTCGCGGGATCGAATCCCTCTCACGGCGGTCACATTTAGATGGAGGCGAAATAATAGAGGCCCGCGTGCTTGGAATTAGGTACACGTTAAGGAGCTACAGGTGGTCGAGATTTCTGAGCCCTCCTCTACGACATGCCTGATAATCATATTGGGGCTTTGGGACGTAAAACGTAATCGATTATATCCATCCTAAATAAACCTAAAACCGAGCTCTCATTCGACAAACAGATGAAAACAACTCCCGCTGTAATGTAGCGTGAAAACAACTTTAACCGTAATCCGACGTGAACATTTCATTTAGATATTGACCGTCAGTTAATACCACCACAGCTTTCACGAACGCTTCTCAGAACGGAACCCCTCGCATGAGATGCTACGAGATGCAATTGTATACCTCTTCCATTCAGGATTCACATCCAACCTTTCAAGTATGACTCATTAGCCTTCAATATTGTCAAAGAACCTTATTTCCCAAGATACAAGAATCTTAGAGTATTTTATCTGTGACATTTGCCCGCTGCACGCTAGTCGCGTTTCTCAGGGTTACAAATACTTTTATCTATCCAGACATTTGAAATTAAAATAAAAAAGAACCACTGTTTTTATGAGGGGCAGAATGTGTTCGTTTTGTCTGTTTGTACTCTGGCCACGTAGTATATCAGAAGCATCTCTACAACTACGCCTGAGAGTGAATCGATTTCATAAATAAAAACAATGATAGTAAACTCTAATATGCAACAGGCTGCTGGCAATGACCTCGCTAATATGCAATATTGTACGCTTGGGCAAACATGCAATCTAGGCAAGTGAGGACGATTGCAAAGCAATCAGGAGTGGCTGGGCTTAGCGGGAGTTGTTTTCATCTGAATGTCGACACAAACCCTGCATACGGGCTCCTGTCGCTTTAGTCCTGTTACCATGGCAATGTCGTCTGGTTCTATGGCTAATCCTATTACAGCTTTTTTTTTGTTGCCGCCTCATTAGGCGATGCCCCGCTGACCTTGGCAGATGCATTAACCGACCTTGGCTATGTGCAGTAAGCACAGGTCGCATGAGGATAATGTGAAAGCTGGAGTGACTGCAGTAGTGTTCTTACAGCGAAGTTTATGGCTAGACAAAGCTGAATTTAATCCGTCCTATGTGCGCAAAAATAGCTAATGCGTATGTGCTACAAAATTTGGGCAAGTGCCACGACTAACTACCGGTCCACACACAAAAAAAAATTAACAAGTCGTATGTGGGGAAAAACATGTGCCACCGAAATCGACTGAGTATGACTATACACCAGTGCTTCGCTAACAATGAAGAGAAGACACGGTCGGCAAACACCAATTAAAGTCTCTGAACAGATGAATCAATATTTCAGAAATACTAATAAACTGTTCAAACTCGAAACCCGTCAACATCATTTTTACGTACGCCATCAGCGCTGGTGAACAAGGTACGCGACAGAGTTCATGCGTCAGCTGTTTGTTTTATCGTTTTTCTTACTGCGATAGCAACTATATGAACAGTCTCGGCTGGCTTTTGCCACCACCGCAGTCGCTGCCGGAGCCAACGTCATATATATATATATATATATATATATATATATATATATATATATATATATATATATATATATATATATATATATATATATATATATATATATATATATATATATACGTGGAAAGATGCGGCAGCTTCTACGGGCTGCGCTGTCAACATGAAAAAAATGGTGCCAAAAGTCTACCAGGAGCGGCCGTGTTCTCTTACACCAGCGTTTTGTAGAGTTGCGTGAGATTGGATCTAAATGAGTTGACTGCCAGCCTCACTTCGTATATCAACGCCGTCACTACGCACGAGATTTGTTTTGGTCATCTACTGTGGTCGCGCCGCAAAAAAACTGGGTTACTTAGCAAGTGCATGTTTACTACAACTAATATTACCCATAGAAACGCTAGCCTTGCTTCCTGAAACATTCGAATAGGTTGCTATCGTATTTATTGCTTCGCCCTTTTGGCAAAGCTGTGCCTATTATTTGTTTTCTTTGTTTCGTTTGTTTACGTACAAGTTACATGTACAATAAAGATTCTCTTCTCCAGCCTCCCACAAGCCATGGAGGCTTTGGTATCCCAGACGTACCAACGTTCATGAGACCACTGGCAGCGAAAACAACACAGAAGCTCATCGATGATGAAAATTACCCGTGTACAGGCTATTATTCTACTTGAGTACCACACTAAAATAAACCTCCATGGCAACCCGGTACATCGAACCACGAGCGGAAATTCAGCTTAGGTTCCACAGAGCTGCTGATGGCTTGAGAAGAACAGTCTAATTGATAGGTTAAGGTTACCTGGAAATGTTTTATCACAGGAGATAAGTGAAATGATGACAAGCAGCACACTGAGGCATGTATAAGATAAAGAATCCAGCCCGACCAAGTGAAGCGATGACGCTGCAATCTTGTACCTGACGAAGTGCGCAAGTTTGATTGGTTTGATAAGATAGAGGGAATTGCCCACGTGTGAGCAGTTAGCACAATGGGGAGTCGTTCGATATGAACACTGTCCGAACAGAGCCAAAAGGGAGATGGCACAACATGCTATGTTAGAGTACTTGGTGGCGAAAAGCGTCTGGCACACAGTGCCACGTCCATTCAGCTTTCGCACAACCCGCATGGAAACAGAACGTGCGCTGTTCGCAAGACTGGTCTTTACAGTGACCTTGTACATAATGCATGTTGCTGGGCAAGTCTGTCATACATGAATTCATGCGCCTATTCTCATCGACTTCCTTTCCATGTTTCCATTGCGCGGAACCTTGTTTAAACCAGTACGTGCTTTGGCGCCGATGCTGGTTAGCGAAAGTATGACACAAGCCTCGTAGACTGAAGTAGAAGGGAAATCTGGGCTAGTTGGTAATAGTTTATTTTTGATAACTGTGCGCTGTGTTGTCTTGTACTCCGTCTGCGTCCTTCTAGCGCTGTGAGTTATCGAAAAAAAAGCCTCATAGAAGTGCCTATCTCACTCTCCAGAATACTACTTTGAAGAGCAGCTACAAACACACAGTGCAGAGGCTTTCCTTTGACGATGGCACACACTTTTCTTACACGCATGGAATGGTACCTGGAACATTATAACATCTATCCTGATGCTATGGCTGGTTTTTGATGAGGTCAGTCCTCAGTTGATAGCGTTATTGACTTAGTGACCTCTGTTCAGCATCAGAAAGCTCAGAAGCGGCTGTAGGTAGCTCTGTTCTTAGACGTGAAGGGTGCCTATGACAACGTGACCCACGAGGCTGTTCTCAATGCTCTTGAAGCAGCTGAACTTGGAGGTCGTGCCTTTCGATGGGTAAGAAGCTACCTCACAAAGAGATTCATGTTCGTTTTAACTGAAGATGGGTCTACGAATAAGTATTTCACAAGTCGTGGGGTGCCACAAGGCGGAGTTTTGAGTCCAACACTTTTCAACCTGGTTCTCGTGGGGCTCACCGAAATGCTGCCACAGACGGCTTTTATATCTCTCTACGCTGACGATATCTGCATTTGGGCGTCCGGCGTGACACGGCCTCAAGTGCGCGCAAGAATACAGAAAGCGGCAACAATGACATCGACATACCTTCGCCAGCAAGGTTTGACTATCGCCACAGAAAAATGCGCAGCGGTGGCGTTTACACGCAAACCGATGTCTTTCTACTCATTGTGCATCGACGGCAGATCAATCCCATATAATAGCACTCATAGATTCTTAGGCGTCATCGTAGATCATGACCTAACCTGGAGCCCGCATGTCACATACCTGAAGAAAAAGCTCATTGGCAATGAGAATGTATTCAAGTTCGTCGCCGGAAAATCATGGGGCCCATCCGTGCACTCCATGTTGCAGCTTTACGCAGCCCTCTTTCTCGGAACTCTCCGGTACAGCCTTCCTGTCCTGTCCAACACGTGCAAGACTAACATCCGTGCACTGCAAAGCGTACAAGTCCAAGCACTTCGGACATGCCTTGGCCTTCCAAGATGCTCATCTACAGTGTCAACTATTGTTATTGCACAAGAACAACCGGTCACAACGCACTTCATTGTCGAGACGCTGAGAGCGCACATTCGGCATTTATCACGGCTACCGTCACATCATTTAGCGTGTTTGACAGCTCGGAGGCCCCATTCTTCGTACTGCGGTATCGTGAAAAAACATCAGGACATACTACCGCCTGGCTTCAAACTTGCGATGCATCCAGCAACTGCGCCATGGAGTCTTCGTCAACCTGACGTGCGCTTATCAGTTCCTGGAATCTTTAAGAAGGCACGCATGTCAACGCTAGCCGTGAAGCAATTGACTTTGCGTCTGTTGGACGAAAGGTACTTCGACCGCATACATGTTTACACCGATGGTTCCACTAATTCTAACAGCTCCACAGGAGCAGTGGTTGTTCCATCTGAAAATGTGTTGCTTCAGTACAAGTTTTCTCACACCACGACGTCGACAGCAGCAGAGCTCGCAGCACTTCAAGGTGCAGTAAAGTACATTCTTCGCCAGCAACCTAACCAATGGGCCATCTTTTGCGACTCCAGATCAGCTTTACAGTCACTAAGGTTTGTTATGCAGCACGGGCTACATGAACAATCAGTATATCAGATAAGGCACGACTACCACGAAGCGCTCGCGGAAGGTCACGATATTGTATTTCAGTGGTTGCCGAGTCATTGCGGAATTGTCGGCAATGACCGCGCGGATGAAGCTGCTCGATCGGCTCATGACCAAGACCAGCGCACGCCCATACCACTCTTGAGAACGGACGCTGCAAGGCTACTACAATCACTTGCTCGCGGTATATCTCTCCTACAATGGAATACGCAGGGTTTCTCCAACACGCACCTGTATTCGGTCAACCCAAACTTGCAACTTCGTTTGCCATCCGGGTTCCCACGATGCGCTGAAACTTTACTGTGTCGCATGAGGTTGGGCGTGGCATTTACGAATTCGTACTCTCGTCTCCTTGGAATGGCGAGCACTTCGGCATGCAACATCTGCGCCTGCGAGGAAACGCTTGAGCACATTCTATGTCATTGCCCAGCATACCAGACCGAACGACGTATAATGGAAGCCAAGCTCTGTCAGCTGTATTCACGGCCGCTTACAGGAGAGAAGATCCTGGGACCTTGGCCAACGGCTTCCCATACGCGCAAAGCCACGAAAGCCCTCTTGTACTTTTCAAGGACCACCAAACTTCACGACCGCTTGTGAAAGAACTGTGCGAGGCCGTGCTGTGTAGTCTCGAGCTGACTATTTATGCTTCTCTTTCTTACTCCTCTTCTTTTCTGTCTCGTTCCGTTCTATTATTCCCCTTTTCCCCCACCCCAAGTGTAGGGTAGCCAACCGAGCCAAGCTTGGTTAACCTCCCTGCCTTTCCTCTCTATTTATCTCTCTCTCTTCTTCAGAGTAAGCAAGGGATTGCTGGCGTTTCCAGTTGTTCCCTACTAACCAATCGCCCACTGTAGTACGCATGCATGCCTGCGTGATATTCTTTGCAATGGGAACAATGCGATTCATTTTATTTTCTCTTTAACTTGACACATTCGCATGCACAGAGATAAATTGTTGTTTTAGTGCTCATTTGTAAAAATTTATGCATTGTTTTTAGTTGTTTCGTTCGTTTCGTTCGTTTATGTACAAGTTACATGTACAATAAAACTTCCTTTCTTTCATTACACTGGTGTGTTTAAGAAACCAGTTTAGCTTATCGCTCTCGCCGACAAGCACTTCGTGTAGTACTTTGCTGTGTTCGGATTTCGTTCAATTTCTAAGACTAACTGCTGTCCCTTAGTATGACACATATGGTACTCTGAGTTGTAAGTAGTTAGTTCTTAACACAGTTTAAGCGTCCAGCGCCGTGGGTGTGCAAACTGAGAAAACAAGTTGATCCGGATTATCGCATAGTAGAGTACAGCTTATACCTTGTTATCAACCATTTTCTCTAAACGAACTGGCATCACCAATACAGAAAGAACACGTAGTAATCTGAATCGTTTACCTTGTTTTCTTGTACATAGATTGTTATAGAATCCTGGCAAGTCTCTTTCTCGCCGTTTTAATCCAGTCAACCGCGGTGTGCAACGTGAACATGTAGTCGCGAGGGCATGGCCATCCGAAAATTACATTTATAGAATCCACTCTTCCCACTAGTTTATCTTAGTGGCCCTGGCTTGACATAGAACAGCAATACCGAGGCTCCGTCCTGTATATACGACACAGAACAAGAAAGAAATATACAGTGTAGCAAAGAATAGTCGAAGAAATGTGGAAAAAGGAATGGTATGAAGGTGAGCCATTGGGTTCAATAGCACCAGCCGGGAGGCGCCAGCCTGACACTTATCGAATGCCGAGATCCTTGCAACCTTGTGGAGCGACGAAATTGAAAGGAACTTTGGCGCATGAATGGAAATCGATACTGGGCCACTGTTCGGACCAGCAAAGGGGAAGAGAGAATTCCCAGTGAATGTACGGCCTCGGACGCACGCACATAGACACTGCCCGTTTGCCTCGCGTTCTTCGACTCTCTCGCACTTCCGCTCTTCCTACTTCCGGCCCATCCATTATACCACTGTTGAAACAGAGAAGCGACGCGTCATCAGGAGTACGCAAATGTGGAAGATAAATCTAGGAGCAATGGAGGGGTCTGTGGAAGAAGAGGGCTAAAGAACGAAGGTTAAAAAAAAAAGCAGGTTCGTTGGAGGGAATGACGTGTATAGGAGTCAGCGATGGATGAGTGTCAAAGACAAGGCTCACTTGCACACCGTGAGGACAAAGATATGCTAGTAGAATGTTGGGCAGTGCGAAAGAAAGAAAGAAAGAAAGAAAGAAAGAAAGAGGAAAAAGAAATGAATAAATGGGGGAGTTTCGCGTCCTGAAACCAGTATATGGCTATGAGAGACGCAATGGTGGAGCGCTTGACAAATTTATACTAACCGGGGTTCTGTAACGTGCACATCAATCTAAGCACATGACCTCCAGCCTCTTGTCAGGGTATAGATAGGACCACCGAGGCCAGGCATCGTTGCCAGCTACTTTCGGGTCAACAGTCGAACACCATCAGTACCTGTACAACGCACCGGATGAAAAACAAAGAAAAAAGCAAGAAAGAGAAAAGGAAAAAAAGTTAACAGATCCGTAATGACGCGAGCTGGCAATAATTAGTCTGTGCCAAAATCGAATGGGGTCTCCCCGCTTCACACTTCATAAGCTTCAGTGGATCAACTGCGTTAAACAGGCTTAAGAACTGTTTATACTTTACTGATCCTGGGGAAATTAATGTCCTGCTAATTGAAGGGGCGTAGATGAAGTATATATAAACATTCTGGAAGAAATCTACAGGGGATCAACTGCTACCATAGTGCTTCATAAAGAAAGCAACAGAATACCAATCCAGAAGGGTGTAAGGCAGGGGGACACAATCTCCCCAATGCTATTCACCGCGTGCTTACAGGAGGTTTTCAGAAGCCTAGAATGGGAACAGTTAGGGATAAGAGTCAATGGAGAATACCTTAGTAACCTGCGCTTCGCCGATGACATTGCATTGCTGAGTAACTCGGGGGACGAATTGCAACTCATGATTACGGAGTTAGACAAGGAGAGCAGAAAGGTGGGTCTTAAAATTAATCTTCAGAAAACGAAAGTAATGTACAACAACCTCGGCAAGGAGCAGCGCTTCGAGATAGGTAATAGTGCACTTGAAGTTGTAAAAGACTATGTCTACTTAGGGCAGGTAATAACCGCAAAGCCGAACCACGAGATAGAAGTAACTAGAAGAATAAGAATGGGGTGGAGCACATTCGGCAAGCACTCTCAAATTATGACAGGTAGATTGCCACTATCCCTCAAGAGGAAGGTATATAACAGTTGTATCTTGCCGGTACTTAGCTACGGAGCAGAAACCTGGAGACTTACAAAGAGGGTTCAGCTTAAATTGAGGACGACGCAGCGAGCAATGGAAAGAAAAAATGGTAGGTGTAACCTTAAGAGACAAGAAGAGAGCAGAGTGTATTAGGAAACAAACGGGGGTTAAGGATATCATAGCTGAAATCAAGAAGAAGAAATGGACATGGGCAGGGCATGTAGCACGTAGACAGGATAACCGCTGGTCATTAAGGGTAACTGACTGGATTCCCAGAGAAGGGAAGCGGGTTAGGGGGAGACAGAAGGTTAGGTGGGCAGATGAGATTAAGAAGTTTGCGGGTATAAATTGGTAGCAGCAAGCACAGGACTGGGTTAACTGGCGGAACATGGGAGAGGCCTTTGTCCTGCAGTGGACGTAGTCAGGCTGATGATGATGATGAATTGAAGGGGAATTGTTTGCCCTTATAGAGAACTGTTCCGGATGCTTGATATGAAGGCTTATGAAACGAAATTAAGCTTGTTGTCTTCAAGTGAAGTTCCATGTATTTCGAGGCGCAGTGAGCTCACGTCAAGCTACTCTACTATGACGACGAAACACAAAGAAGTCATTTTGCCGTGGTTGACGAATACTACAACCACTAAATATAGATAAAGTGGGGACGTCCTTATAGGCAGCACTTCAACGTTGTAACACGAGGAATGTTTTGTGCAATATAGCACCTTCACGGTAGGTTCCTTATACAGCATACATTTCGCGAAGGTCACACTTATATAGCATTGTAACAATTTACGATATGATACTCCGTATCAGTATTCCTAGCCGCAACTTCTATGTTATTTCAATGGCTTTGCTAATAATTCTGAAATTCAAGGTCACACAGCTCTATACAGGGTGCCCCAGCCGTAGTTTAACCAGAGTTCAAAAATATGCCAACACACCTATGATGACTAGACCAAATGAATGTTGCTGACCTGAAGTACATCACACTATTACTTGTGCACTGATTATACAATTAATAAAACCACTTCAATTAGGTAGCTTCTGAAGCAACCTTGTATATGTTTGGGTACCTTGTATAAGTATGTGTCACTTTCATTATCCAGTTGACCACTGAATGAAACTGCATTCTGGTAAACTAGCTAACATACGTACAAGTACTGGACGATCCATTTTGCACTCTGCGCCAAGACGCTATGAGAGGCTTGTGGGGTTGTTACCTAGTTCATTCTATTTTGGTTTGTCATTTCATGTGTTACCGATCGAGGCGTAAAGAGTAATAACGATGTCTCACACCCATTGATCACCTTGGTGCCGCTTGTATTTTCACACGCCCAGCTGTCGTTGTAACAAGATTCTTGTGCGAAAGAAGCAAAAGCATCCACGCCTGTGTGGAACGCCCAGCACAGTGACAGCGAAAGCTAGAAGAGTGGTCTTTCAGAGCTTTTTTGAAACACTCTTTTGGTAATTGCTACGAGCACACTTGCAAGGTACCAACTACGCCATAAATAATCCTAATTTTTGTGTGGTACAAAGACATTCACTATGCCGGCCTTCGTCACTCCTGGGAGTAGCGTGGTATCCGCTACAGACTTCCAAGAAATTCTGTTCATTTTTGTTATGCTGTGCGACAGAGTTCAGCTCTTATACGGGCTGTCGAGAGGGCCCACGAAGTGGCGGTCAGGCACCGCTCGCCCGCTCTGACGCTTCTCCACCATTATAGGGGACTTTCCCAGTGGCTCCTCAGGACCGTAATAAAATTAATCAACTGACTAGTTGACTGTGGCTGACGTAGACAAAAAACTATGCTTGAAGCTCTTGTAATGGGTTGGAGAATTTGATGACCCACTAATTATGCAATTTTCATTGTGTGATGACTGGTTGTTGCTTTGCTGTTAGAAAATGCTTTATTACCACCAACGTGACTCCTTTACCGAAATCAAGCCTGCCTAACGCCAGTTTGCTACGTAGCTTCAAGCACCAGTGAGGCTGTGTGGTATAGAGTACTGCGCTGGCACGCAAGAGACCCATGTTTAAACCCATTGTGTCCCTGGTTTTTTAGGGGCGAAGCTCCTTATGGCGTGGCTTGTGCGTCACTCGTAGTACGTAACCACCAGTGGCACATACCCGAAATAGCGGTCCTTACAATGTCTGCTGGATGGGGGCACTTGTATATGATGAATACATGATGAAAAGATGTGAGATGGCTGTGCTTGGAGTTTTCTCTAGCCATATGGACGGACGAACGGACTGACACACGCACGGACGGACAGACAGAGGGGCGCACGGATGGATGGACAGATAGAGGGATGGCCGCAAAAAGAGGTGGACGGACAGACAGACGAATGAACAAACGGACGGTTGCACCAAGGATCACACAGATAGGCGGACGCAAGAACGAATGGACAGACAGACTGACGAACGCCGCACCCCACCAATCATCATTCACTCCGTGGATATGCTGTGATTTTTTTACTTTGTTTTCCTTTTCTCATTTCGTGCGTTAGAGCTTACGGACACCCGTGGCGGTGGCAGTGGACAAATACGGCGCACGCGACCCTTGTGAGCTCATAACAACTTTCGCTGACAAAAAAAGAAAATTAAATACAGCATATGCGTGGAGTGAATGATGCTGAGTCGGGAGGAGCGTCCATTTGTTCATCCATCCATCACTCTTTATTATTTGATTGGTTTGATGACTGATATATATGTGGAGCTTAACGGCCCAATATCAACATATGATTATGAGAGACGGCGTAGTGGAGGGCTTCGGAAATCTATATTACCTGGGGTTCTTTAACGTGCACCCAAATCTGAGCACACGGGAATGAAGCATTTTGGCCTCCATCAAAAATGCAGTTGCCGACGCCGGGATTCAATCCCGCGACCTGCGGGTCAGCAGCCGAATACCTTAGCCACTAGACCACCGCGGTGGGGGCCTTCACTCTTCATCATTCACTTTGTGGATATGCTGTGTGTGTGGCTACGACAGCTCAGGACGGAGGATGGAACGAACCACGGCGTAAGCGGCTTCGCGCCTGAAACACCCAGTTTATCACAATGTGCGGAAGTGGTGCTTTTCTCTCTTGTTGCATTTCCTCTTCCCCATGTTCTCGCAGGCTTCGTGATGATTTACATGTCACTATACATAACTGCGTCTACCTATACTCAGCCCGTAAAACACCTAGAGAAGCCAGAGCAGCGACGGCTACGCCAGAACGTCATATTTGCGCCTGGCAGGACTGGGAGACCTCGCTATGCTCCTGAGACGTGGCAAGGCAGAAGACCGTTGCCAGCCGGGCTGCCAGCTTCATGAACTTATGAAACATGAACGTTTGAGTGTGGTGTGGTCGCGCGGGGACCCAGGGGGCCAGGGAGGTCCTAAATTCCTATGCAATAAAGTTTTTTCGACTCGACTCGACTCGCTCCATGTGGCATTTAGCTACCTCGTCGTTCCGGTCCCTTCTTGTTAGCACGTGTAGTGCGTTCCTTCCCGATATGCAGGAACGATAGAGTGCACTAACAAGCAGTGATAACCTCCGGTACAATTTCGCTCCTCACTTGCGCATCGTTGTGACACGCGTCTAGCTTGCACCGTTGTATCTCCGCGTTCGCCTCGCAAAGGTGGCGACGTTGTTTTTCGTTTACATTTTATCACTTCGTGCGCCCTGCAACTTGGCGTGAACAGAAGCAATTTAGTAACTAATATCACGATCTGCTAGGATCTAGACTGAGCACCGCGATACTTACACAGGCCAAGTATAGGATACTTTACAGCAGAAGCTGTTATGAGCTCACAGCAAGGCCACCGCCGCTGGTGTCTGTAACCACTATCGCGCAAAATAAGAAATATAAATGATGATTTGATGACTGATTTATATGTGGAGTTTAACGTCGCAAAACCACCATATGATTATGAGAGACGTCGTAGTGGAGGGCTCCGGAAATTTTCACCACGTGGGGTTCTTTAACGTGCGCCCAAATCTGAGCACTCGGGCCTACACCATATCCGCCTCAATCGGAAATGCAGCCACCGGCGTCGGGATTCGATCCCGCGACATGCGGTTCAGCAGCATGTCGCGGGATCTAAGTGATCTAAGGGCTAAGTGAGTACTTTAGCCCCTAGACCACCACGGTAGGACAATAAGAAATAAAATAAAAAACCACGTTAACGAGAAACCACTAGGACACAGTAAGAATCGAAATCGGGTGCCCTGCGTGCCAGCTCAGTATTATACCACCGAGATGCGCCGGTGCTAGCTTAGAGCTCTGTTGAAAATTGACCCTAGATCATACTTATGTCGGGAAAGGAATGGCATTATTGTGCGTATTAAAACGCTTAAGAACAGTTGAACAACGACAAGGCGTCACACAAGGGTAACGAGCGGGTAGTCGAATGGTCAAGAGAGAGATTGAGAATTTATTAGAAGGCAGAGATAACGTTATTATTATTATTATTATTATTATTATTATTATTATTATTATTATTATTATTATTATTATTATCATTATTACGATTTTGCCTCTATTAATATGCGACTGAGAACCATCACCACTGAACCACCAAGGCGTACAAGAAGCACTTCATGTCTCACGGAAAATTTCTGCGCACCATAGTGTTCGTTGTGTCATTTCTGTTTACGTGTAAAACCCCCACGCCGCTACTCACAAGGTAGGCTTCCTCAGCCACTGTTGTTTATACAGTTTTGCCGTGTGACCAAGTACCAGAACTCTTATCTTCTCGGCCACAATTGCCAAGCAGCGACCGCTGTGGCATCCAGTAAGACGAGGAGCCGGAAGTGGATATGAAGGAGAATGATGGTGGCTGGGCCACTTCCTTTTTTTTCTTTTTGGTTATGTAGCGTCTAAACGCCTATTTGCCGTTGATACAGCAAAGCGGCGGACTACGACTGCAGTCATCACACATGCCCTGTACTCGGAGCTTCTCATATTTTTCTTACTGTAGCTGTGCTAAATGAAGTGGCACAGAGTGGATACCATGAAGGTGCTTCATTACAAGTGACTCTAAAGCAGCTTATTTTCTTTGCATTCTGCTTTCATGCGTACACCGTGTCAGTGTACACTGCCATGGCGTGTTTTTAGGGGCGAAGCTCCTTAGGGCGTGGGCTGTGCGTCCCCTGTAGCCTGTATGTAGCCACCTCTAGTTTAGTTCTTGCAGTGTTCACTAGATGGCGGTACCGTCCCCTGTATGTAGCCACCTCTAGTTTAGTTCTTGCAGTGTTCACTAGATGGCGGTACCGTTTCCTGTATGTAGCCACCTCTCGTTTAGTTCTTGTAGTGTTTACTAGATGGTGGTACTTGTAGCTGATGATGAAAAGATGCAAGATGTTATAAGCTAGAAAGCGGTACTTGTAGTTGATGAAAGACGCGAGATCTTATAAAATAGGAATGATGTCACATATGGCGCGTGTCATTGGTTGAAGGCAATCGTCCGATTTAGTGCGGCGACGTACGCTAGGGGGAGCGATGTAATAAAATCGAGTGGGCAAAATGTACAGAGGATTCATGGTTTACCAGGTTTACCTCCGGAGCTTCGCCCACTCATCATCATTCACTTCGTGGATATGGCGGAATTTTTTTTTGTTTTAGTCTGCTATTTTAATTTCTTTCTGTTTTACCTTATGGTGAGCATCTCTTTACTTTCTTCTTCTTTTTTGTTACAGGACATGGGCAAATAGAGTAGCCAATGTGCTGTAAACCACAGTTTTTTTTAGGTAAATCAACTTCATTGGCTTTTTCTTACAATTTTTTTTCTACCCGAAAGAGTGAGCAGGCATTGTGCCCCTCTAGGTGGCAGTTGCCAGCTTGCTCTCTCCTTCTTTCCTGTGTGTCCTTGTGTATCTGTGTATGCAAATAATAATAATAATAATAATAATAATAATAATAATAATAATAATAATAATAATAATAATAATAATAATAATAATAATAATAATAATAATAATAATAATAATAATAATAATAATAATAATAAAGCCAGTAGTATTGATTTTGTTGCTTTATCTTAAGTTTCACAAAGTTCATCAAATTGTTTTTGTTTAACGGGATCATTTTATGTATAACTAGTCATTGTAACCCACTATAGAACGACAACGCTAAAGTCATTAGTAGTATTGAACTAACTAACTAAATCAATAAATAAATAATCAACAGAACTGAACACAACAGCTTATAGATGTGTAATATAAATAAACGATCGAACACAGTAGTAACATTATTTCAATTGAATACTGATGATAATTTTCTTGCATATCGGCCAACTTCTCTTTATTTCCCTGTTTGCACCCTTTCCGAGAGAGAAATAAGTGCAACCATTTAAACTTCAAAAACGTAGCGTAAATTGTACCGCGGAAGACAAAGGGCAACTTTCTGAGACCGACATGACCCTGTTGCGTTTGGCCGAGTTGGGCTCCAAGTCAGGAAATGAAACCGCCGCAAGAAAAAAGAACGTATTTTTTAATGCAGCATACTAGCAGAAACAGGGTCTACAAAAGAACCACCCCACTGCGTGGTCTGTTTATAAAAGAACGCCTTAATAAAGGGGTAGATAAAACGCATCAAGGTGCACGCCCAACAACAGATTAGCGTCCGGAGCAGAAGAGTCAGACTTGGTCGCTGGCTGATAAGTGGCGAGCGGTTCACAAACGGAACAGGGTTTCGCGCTGATTCTGCTAGAAACGTTTTGCGGGAGAACTAAAACATCGCGTCAATAAAACGTGGTCGGCCTGCTGTATACGCCCCGTGGTGTTATTTCACAGTTGGGTGACTTCTGCACTGTGCTGCGTGGGCGAAGACGAGTTGCACTCGAGGGCGAACCTGCTAGCGTAGCGGCGAAGGTCGAGCGCGAAGGGGATTCAATTCAATTTAATTCTATTCTTCATTTGCAAACTGTGAAACATACAGAAACATCACGATTGTGATGTTTGTGAGGAGGGTCGTTTTGATGGTAGAAGAGCAGACGTCAGAGTGAGAGAAATTGTGCAGAGCAATATAAAATGCAGAGCAAACGTTAAAAGCCAAGTGTAAACGTAGAGTTAGCTTCATGTCATTACTCGAAGTGGTGAGAGTAGGAAAAAGAAGAATAGAAAAATAAGAAATCTGAAGCCAGCCACACATTTAGAACTTCTATTCTTTTTATCTCTTACTCGTCCTTATTCTTCCCTTCAGCAGCGTTAAGTAAGCATGGTAGGCTCATTTTCCTCATCAATATTCTCCTCCTCTCTATGATTGCCTCTTGATTGTTTTGTAAGTGCAGGGTAGCGGACTAGATCTCATTAAACTGCCTGCCTTTCCTTGCTTCCCTCTCCCATTAAATCATCCCTCTATTCCTCCCTCAGAAGCGTGTTTTAATAACACACCACAGTGACAATATTTAAAGTTGAGCAAATAGATGATCTCAGACTGCACTCCAGCAATGATAAATGACACTATACCAACAAGCAGCCGGCACAGGCATGTAGTCCTCATATACTGGTGTATATCACAAGCTGAGAATTCGAAGGAGGCAACAAATATGAGCTCTAAATGCACAAAACATCGCGTCAATATGACATCTTGTGGGTCTGGGGTTCCCCCCCCCCCCCTTCTAAATCACTCCTACGAGCTTCCTTTAAATTAACATGGTATGAACTAGTCAGAATTCCCGACTGTGAAAAACAGTTGGTTGTAGTGGTCAGACATTTAATAACCTATAAATAGTTACAGTGAGGTGATTGGGTTGGGCATTATTTGCATCCCTCCCCCTCATAGCACTATAGATGGAACCCCTATTCCGGAGCTCCATTGGCAAGCAACGCCGCCCGCGTCCACTGAAACAGTTAATTTTGGGCCTTCCGGTCCTGACGGCCCAGCAGGGCCGCCTCCGAGCCCTCTCTCATCGGGTTCAGGGGGGGGGGGGGGGAGGGATAGATTAATTTGACTGGCGTGCCCAGACTATGGTGAGAACTTCAGCCACCTCTCCACAGAACTGGCACGCGCCATCAAAGGATAAATGGAAATGTTTTAGCGCCGCCGGGCACAGTACAGTATTGATAAACAGTTTTAGAAGGAGGTGCTCGTCAGTGCGACGCAGTCCTTTACAAAGATCCGGATAGTGCCGGTGCTCACCATTGTCGTTTCCTAGGCTGAAAGAGTCCGTTCTCACGTGAAGCCACTCATAGGAACCAGGCTTGCAAGTGACAAAGTCATATAAAGGCTTGCACCGCTACCACCACAGTACTGATGAATTAAAAAGTGAAAAGTCATGGCCAAGTAAGACCATACTTGCAGTTGTCTACAGCTCGAGTCGTGTTGGCATAATTTCAACTCGAACACTTACATCAGAGCCAAACTTACATCAAGGGACTATATTTCATCGCCATGGCACGCTTATCACGAGCTCATAGGAGTCGTCATACAGAAAAATAAACGTGTTTGGATTCTAGAGTACAGTTCTCACTGCTGAGGTAACGTTCGTTCTGCAAATGCGCCTTGTAGTTGCGATTTCTTCACGCTTGTCCTCTACCTTCGCTGGTGATTTTTGTGTACAGCGTAACCAAACAGTGCAGAAGCGAGACCACAGAGACATACTTTAGCCGGCCTCTTATATGTTTTATTTCGCTCTGTCGCATATGTAGCATGAGAACTTCGTGTGTGACAGTCGTGAATCATTGTGTACGCGTCGCCGAGATGACACGCCTGAGATGCTGCATGTGGTGTTAAAATTCCACACGGCGCTATATACTCTGCATTTTTCGCTGATCGTGAAAACATAACTTGGGATGCTGGCTATTCTTTGTTCATTCAACTGTTACACATGCTTATGCTTATGCAGCAGATGGTGGCTACACACGCAAGACAAACGAGCGCCGCGTTGTGCGGAGGAACGTGAGAAGTATTATTCAGAGCATGTCTGCAACACATGCGAGTGTTATGCGAAGAAGAAGAAGAATAACTTTATTTATGAAGTCCAGCGAAGTTGATTTGGGGCGGGCCTAGGCGTCGGCCACGAGCCCTTGGGCTCGGGCGGCTTCCTCGGCTCGCTGGACGGCCCACAGTTGTTGTTCGAATGAGGAGCTGAGCAGAGCCCCCTCCCAGCGTGTCCTGCGGTCCGAGACTGCCTCTTCGTGGTTTTCATCGTTGCTTTCATCTAAACTCGAGCATTCCATAGTATATGTGAAAGTGTTGCCCTTTCATCGCAAACCTTGCATTTTTCTGTTAAATACAGATCAGGGTAACAGAGACTAAAGAGAACTGGATTCGGATAAGTATATGTTTGCAGTTGTCGCCACGCAACTGCCTGTTTTTTATTTAACCTGTTGTGTGGCGGAGGGTACTTTCGCCTTTCTAGCTTATAGTGCTGCGTTATTTCGTGGTAACTAGTCATGCGGTCCCCCCACTCCCACTCCCCCCCGTGTGGAACTTCGCCCGAGGTGGCGTCGGCGTTCGCAACGGCTCGGTTCGTGAGTGCTCGAGCCGCCGCGTGCGCCGCCTCGTTGCCGGCCAGCGGGGTTTGTGTGTGTGCGGGGGTCCATATGACGAAAGTGTCATTTTTTTCCCGAATTTTGTCTTCGTTAGTCATTAGGATTCGCAGCGCCTCTCGGGAGACACGACCGTTCGCATAGTTGCGTATCGCTGCTTGCGAGTCACTAATTACTACTTCGGCCTCAGTGGTCGCCACCGCGAGTGCTATGGCCACCTCCTCGGCCGTCTCGGTCAGTGGCGTTTGCACCGTAACGCTCGTCATGCATGTCCCTTTACCGTCGACCACCGCGGCCACGTAACCACACCTTCGCGCGTATCTGGCCGCGTCCACGAATACCGCTTCCTTGCAATTTCCGAATTTTCTCTGCAAGTCCTGCGCTCTCTGGTTTCTTCGGCCGGTGTGATGTTCCGGGTGCATATTTTTGGGCAACGGCGGAATCACTATCTTTTCCCTCACCATCACGGTTATGTCGGCTTTTTCGCCTTGCTGCGTGTGATAGTGGATTCCCAGTTTTTCGAGGATGTACCTGCCCGTTTTAGTCTTAGAAAGTCGTTCATACTGTGCTACGTTGTGCGCTTCTATTAATTCGTCAAGCGTGTTGTGCAAGCCTAGTTCTAATAATTTCACTGTGCTTGTGTTCATGGGTAAGCATAAAGCTTGCTTATACACTTTCCTGATTAAGCAATCTAATTTTATCTTCTCGGCGACGTGCCAATTCAAGTAAGAGGCAACGTACGTGATTCTACTGAGGACAAAGGCTTGCACAAGTCTAATAGTGTTCCCTTCTTTCATACCACTATGTCGGTTCGTAATTCGTTTTAGAAGTCGGATTGTCTGATTTACCGCGTGTTCCAACCTGCGAACAGTTTCGCCATTGTGGCCATTGGCTGCAATATACAAGCCTAACACGCGTATAACGTCTACTTTGGGAATGACGTGGCCTTCCGAGGTCGTTAGCTGTATCGCTTCCTCTGCGTGATTTGCGCTTGTTCGCTGTATTTGGGCTTTCGACCTCTGCGCGTAGGTCTGTAACCAGTAGCTCCGATTTCTCAGCCGAGCAGGTGAGGCCCGTGCCCTCTAGGAATCTTTGAACCGTATCGATGGCTCGCTGTAGCGTCTGTTCTATTTGGCCGTCACATCCCCCGAGTTACCCACAGAGTAATGTCGTCTGCGTACAGACTGTGGGAGAGCCCGTCAATCTCTTCTAATTTAGCTGGTAACCCTATGAGTGCGAGGTTAAAGAGCAAGGGCGAAATCACCGAACCCTGAGGAGTGCCGGCGCTGCCCATCTCTATCTCTCCTGACTCTAATTCTCCCAATGTGATCCTCGCTGTCCTGTCCGTTAGAAAATCACGGACGTAGTCGTACGTCCTTTTACCGAGTCCTAATTCTATTATTCGGGTAAGTATAGTCGAGTGCTTGACATTATCAAAACGCCTTCTTAAATCTAGGCCTAAGATTGCTTTGGTAGAAGTGGTCATGCTGTCTATTACCTGGTGCTTGAGTTGTAGCATGGCGTCCTGCGTGGAGAGGCTCTTCCTGAAGCCCAGCATGGTGTGAGGAATCAGATCGTGGTCCTCGAGAAAGTTGTTAGTCTCGCGAGGACCACGTGCTCCATGACCTTACCAACGCAGGATCGTCAGCGATATCGGCCTTAGATTTTCCAGCTGTATGCGCTTTCCTGGTTTGGGTATCATAACGATGCGGGCGGTTTTCCACTGTCGGGGAATACGTCCCTTTTCCCAGCATTCGTTAAGGAAAACCGTGAGGTGCTCTATCGATGTGTCATCTAGATTCCGAAGCGTTTTGTTCGTAACCCCGTCTGGTCCGGGCGATGATTTCGTGTTGAGCCTGTGCAGCACCCGCGCGTACTTCAGCAATGCTGAAAGGTCTGTCCAAGCACTCGTTCGCAGTTGCCTTTGTATTCAGAGTGGAGCACGGGTCTAGTCGGATTAGTGTATCTCATCCTGAGTTCATGCAAGAGTTCTGCGTGGGTTCCTTTGTAGACGTTGATTATCTTATTGACATTTTGCCTATATGCTGTTTTAGTCTCCTCTGGATCCAGCAGGAACCTGAGGAGATTCCACGCCTTGGTGAACCCTACCCGACTATCCATGCTATTACACGTCTCTTCCCACTGTGACTTGCAAAGCTGTAAAGCGTATTCCTCGATGTCTCTATTCAGTTTAGCTATTCGCCTACGTAAAGTCCTATTGTGTCGTTGTACTTTCCACCGGGCTTGTAGGCTACGTTTAGCCTCCCACATATGCAGAAGCTTACTATCTAGGACCTGGAGGTTTGCCTCAGGAGGGACCTCATGCGTTGCTGCCGCGACATCTTGCCTCAGCATTGATGTCCACTTTTCTATATCTTCGATATTTTCCGAGGAGTCAATCCTATTTTCCCTGTTTTGCCTAAACTTGTCCCACTCTACAAGTTTTAGTAGCTTGCTTTTCTTTTTGCACGGCCCCGCATTGGCACGAATTTCTACAATAGTGTGATCACTGCCCAAATCCTCCTGTGTATTCGTCCAGCATACGTTTGTTATGTTTTTAACGAACGCGAGATCTGGTGACGTATCAGCACAAACACTATTTCCTTGTCGCGTAGGCGCGGAGGGGTCGGTAATGAGAGTGAGACCCTCCAGTAGAGCATCCTCCCATAGGTTTTTGCCTTTCAGGTTTTCGTATTTGTAGCCCCATGCGGAATGATGAGCGTTAAAGTCTCCCGCTACGAGGAGCGCTCGGGTCCCCGCGATGCCGGCCGCCTTCTTGAGTAGCGCGCGGAAGCGGTGCTTAAGTCGAGGGCTACTATACACATTAAGAATGAAAAGACTATTGTCTCGATTCTTTGGAGGTACTATCTCCACCAACAGGTGCGGTATCGCGTTTACCTTAATCTCATGCTGCGTTACGGTTAGGTTACGTTTGACGAGCGTCGCGACGGCCGGTTTGTCCGAGGAGCGCTATCCTGAAATGACCTGTAACCGGATAACTTAGCTTTAACGTTAGTTTCCTGTAGAAGTATCACATCTGGCTTCTCCTTGCTAATCAGGTATTGTTGAAGATGTCCCGCTTTCTAGCGTATCCTCTACAATTCCATTGCCAGATTACGTAATTTTTAGTATTGTGAGTAGCCATGGTGATAGTAAAATTTAATATTTTCCAGTGTTCTCCCTAGTCTCTGTGTCCACTGGTCTGTGGTACGGTTTCCCAGTCTGTTTGAGGGGCCCGCAGCTGCTAGCTGGTAACCTTCGCTCGTTGTTTTCAACCCTCATCTGCAGGGTGGCGAGTTGTTGCTGTATTTGCTGCATTGTAGTTGTTATCTGCTGCATCGCGCCTGTAAGCTGGCTAAGCATTCGTTCCATTTCTGCTTTACGCGTGTTCTTTTCATCCTCTATTTCTTTCCTGACTATGCTTATGTCGTCTTCGACATCGTGCCGTTTCCTATCCCTTTCCTCTGTTTTATGTGTTTGAATTTCGGCTTGCGCCGGGTCCACTTCAACTGCCCTGCGTTTCGAGGGGGTCGGCACCGTTTCATCCTTAGATAGTACCTCCCCTGGATTTTCCTGCAATCGGATCGTTCCGCCCTTTTTAGCTACCTCATTTTTAGACTAGCATTTTCTTCCCTGAGTTCCTCAATTACGTTTTTGTATCTAATGTTATCTCTCTCCAATTGCTCGAGTCGTTTTTGAATTTGCATGATCATGTCGTGTTGACCTTCACTGTTAGAAAAGGCAGTGCCAGACCGCGCACGCTCGCCGGAGGCGGCTGCCGCCCAGCTCACCTTGGAGGCTTTGGGTAGACTGTCGTTACCACCGGGTCCGGCAGCTCGCGTCGCTGTAGTGTCGGTACTGGCGGGAGACGTGCCCTGGGACTTAGGTCTGTCCTTGGCTCGTTGGCGCTCGGCGTTCCTCGACCGAGAGCGGGAGTGAGACCGGGACCGGGAGCGGGAGCGAGAACGCGAGGCGGATCGGCCTCGTCTCTCCCACGCAGCGCCGAACAGGCGTGTCCACTTTCGCCGTACACCCTATAGCTCTTGTCTGCGTCCTCCTCACGTTGCCTTCTTTCCCACTGGCGTTTCTTCACTATGTAAGAGTTCTGTACTTGGCTTGGCATTTCCTGTCTCCGGTAGGGTGGTCCTTGCCGCAAAGTCGACATCTGGGCTCACAGCAGTGGTCTTGCGGTGGATCATCACAGCCACAGCCTCTGCATCTTCTACTTTCTGGGTTGGGGCAAACGTCGGATCGATGTCCAAGTCGGCCGCAAGCGTAGCACGTCTCGTACTGTTTCTTGTAGAGCACGCAACGGTGCTCCGTTCCGTTGTAGTATATGTAGCGCGCACTACACTTCCTTCGAATACGACGATAGCGTGTGCCGTGCTTCCCATCCTCTTCGCGTGCAATAACGTAGGGTTGTGCTCGTTGACGAGTGTGTCTCTCAATATCCTCAGGAGAGTCTTCGTCGGGAATCCCACGGATGATGCCCTTGGTTGTATTTTCCGGCGCGGCTGCATATCCTCGCTGCTGCGTAATCTTTGTCTCCCATGGTTAGCTTGGAGATTTCACAGTATCTTCTGGCTCTCTCTTTCGATGGAGTGCTCACTACTACAATATTCTGTCTTTCATTTACGCGAAAGATATCGCCTTTGGTTTCCTCTTGGTTCAGTCCGGCAGCGGCACGTATGCTGTCGCCGATCCGAGCAGCACGATGTGTCCTGGTGCTGAAGCCATCTCTAGGGCGTACGATGACCTTGATGTCGTCCACCGGCAGATTCGGTTTTTTGGTCGCCATGCTGAGTCGTCGCACGTTTCTGGCTGCTCTTTTGACAAACGCTTCATCATCGTTGAGCGCGTCAGCGTCTGCGTGCGCAGCAGGGTCAGTGCCCGCGACGCGCGCCTTGCGTTCCTTGTATTTGGCCCGAACCTCGAGCCAGCCATTCTCCTTGCGGACATCTGTCGGCGATATTTCTTCACCGTCTACGTGAACAACTCCATTGCAGTCGAGGATAAAGCCGTTAAGCGAGTAGCAAAGGGGCGTCGCACTGCTCGCTGGGTTCGGCATAGACGCCGGCCGCGTCTGCAGCGCGAGCGACGGCGTCTACCGGTGCTGCGTTAGGCTTAGTTCGTGTGCCAGTGTGGCACCGCAATAAATGAGCTACAGTGTCCAGAAAAGCGGCTCACCTCCGAAAAACTTGATATAGGCAGGATTCGCTGCCCTTCCAGAAACTGCTGAGTAGAATGCCGTTGATCGAAGATCTGAATTTCTGCACAAACATAAAACATCCCGAGTGTTATGCGACCATTCTTTTTTTTAACGGTGCCGTCATTTTCAAGAAGAACATGACTTGACTCATTGCGCAAACGAAGTACACAAGAAGGTATCGCTCGGTGGGCAGGACATC